>CM077034.1:99554815-99717066 GCA_039090855.1 Macrothele yani | reverse complement strand
GAAAGCACTTGTTGAAGAGGACAAATCTGTAGATGTAAATAGCTTCAGTGTAGTTTAGTAGGGTAAGAACAACTGGCTCCGTTGCGAGAAGGTCTGGATCGAATTCCATCGCCGACAAATTTGCGAATTTCACACTTTCAGGAGTATTAATGTTGGTAATAAGAAACACTCATTCCTCGAAAAAAATACAAGCAATTTTGAAGTACTCTTATTTATCCAGTTCCAACGTTTCCAATCGATATACATTAAAACCAGTTGGTTGGTGGTGGATTGTTATGGCGCAAGAGCAATATGTGGCCAAAGAGCTAAAACCAGTTGCCCTTAATAGTAAGCCTTCTCCATGTCACTCCGTCATGATTTCAAAATTCACCCAACATGCTGCACATGTTCTTCTCACAAATCTTCACCTGTCCATTGATACCCAGTCTAAAACTTCCGTTTTCTTTCGATATTCCGTTCAGCCCATTTCGCTTTCAGGGATTTTACTCTGATCATGTTTTCCACTCTTGTTATTTTCTTGATCCCAGAATTCCTCTTCTTATCTTTACCGGTATCATTAAGCATGCATCTCTCCAAGCTTCTTTCAGTTGTCTTAGCCTGTTGAATGTATTTTTTTAGTTAAATGTTTATGAATCATATCTCTGGTCAATCTATAATATAATAATATCTTCCTTAACTAAGATCCATGGCTCGGCTCCATATGTAGGGACTGGAAGGATGCATCGATTAAACACTTTTCTTTAAAGATATCATCATCATCATCATTGTCAACCATTATCAATCCACTGCTGGACGAAGGTCTCCCCAAGTTTCCTCCACAACGGTCTGTCTTGTGCCAGTCTCCTCCATGTCACCCCTGCATACTTTCGAATTTCATCCACCCATCTCCCATGTGGTCTTTTTCTGGGTCTTTTCCTGTCCCTTGGAATCCAATCTAAAATTTCGGCTGTCCATCGATGATCAGTCCTTCTGGCAGTATGTCCAGCCCATTGCCATTTCAGGGATTTAACTCTGATCATGATGTCTTCCACTCTTGTCATTTTTCGGATCCACGAGTTCCTCTTTTTATCTCTCCTGGTTACACCAAGTATGCACCTCTCCATGCTTCTTTGAGTTGTCTGCAGCCTTTGTATGTCTCTTTTAGTTAAGGTCCACGTCTCTGCACCATACGTAAGCACTGGAAGGATGCATTGATCAAACACTTTTCTTTTAAGACATAATGGCATATTGCTCTTGAAAATTATGCTGTTTCTCCCAAAAGCTCTCCAGGCAAGTTTTGTACGCCGATTAATTTCTTCATCAATGTGACCTTCATTTGATATCTGCTGTCCAAGATAAATGTACGTGTCTGTTATCTCCAGCTTTTCTCCATCAATCGATAAATCTTCATTTCTTGTAAAAGCATTGAACATCACTTTTGTCTTCTGAAAGTTCATTTTTAATCCCACTTCTTTACTCTTGTCAGCAAGATCCTGGATCATACTCTGCAGCTCTGATGGGGTAGTTGCAAAAATGACTACGTCATCAGCAAAACGAAGGTGGGTTAGATAATCTCCATTAATCTTTATCCCCTTGTTTTCCCAGCTCAGCGACTGAAAAACACCCTCCAATGTGGCATTAAAGAGCTTCGGAGATATGGTGTCACCTTGTCTCACTCCCTTTCCAATTTTTACGTGTGTTGTATTTTCAAACAGCCTAATCTTTGCACTTGCATTTTCATAGATGTTATTAATAATATTAATGTATGCATCTTCAGTACCGCAGGTTTTCAGAGCCATTGTAACTGCTGATGGTTTCACCGAATCAAAGGCTTTTTCATAATCGATAAAAGCCATGCACAATGGAAGTTCATATTCCCTCGCTCTTTCAATTAGTTCTCTCAGCACGTGGATATGATCTATTGTGCTGTAGCCACTCCTGAATCCAGCTTGTTCTCTCGGTTGAGCCATGTCCAGTGTTACCTTCAAGCGGTGTGAAAGAACTTTAGTGAAGATTTTATAAACTACTGATAGGAGGCTGATAGGTCTGTAGTTTCCAAGATCCTCAATGTCACCTTTCTTATGTAGCAGGATCATTGTAGCGGTGTTCCAATCCTCAGGAATCTTTCCTTCATTAAGGCATCGAGTGAAAATTTGGGCGAGTACTGTTTCGATTTCTCCACTTGCTTCTTGTATGATGTCTACAGTAATTCCATCTTCTCCTGGAGCTTTTCCTCGCTTCATGTTCTTGATTGCGCCCAAATTTTAAAGATATAAGGACATATATATCTCTTCAAAACCATCGTGCTTCTGCCAAATGCTTTCCAGCCAATTTTTATACGCCCATTAATTTCTTCACCAATGCAACCCTTACTTGATATCTGTTGTCTAAGGTAAATGCAGGCATCGGTTACCTCGATAGTTTCCCCATCAATATCAAAATCTTCATTCCTTGTGAGAGCATCGTACATACGTTAGACCATCTGAAAGTTTATTTTTATTCCCACCTTACTCATGTGAGGAAGTTCGTGGATCCTACTGAGATAATGCTTTTCTTGCTTTGATAACTACATAAATAATGACCAAAGAAAGAAAGGAAGAAAATCTAAGTTGACAACTGTACATTTGTTGCCTCGATATTTATTTACATTTTGTTTCGTTATTTAACCATATTCCATTGTTTCGTAATTGAATAAACCCTGGCGGTACATCAAGAACTGCCTGTTTGAAGTCACTGAACTACTGTAAAGTGCTTATGCTATTTTGAAGTCAAAGCAGCCAAATTAAAGGAGAAGTATTTTTGGCTTGATAATACGAACGCTTCAGGAACAATATATGAATATGCTAACTAAATATATCTTTTGCTGTATTTTACTGAAAAGTGAGTTTCTTTTTTTGTTCTTTGTAGCTTGTAGCAGCCTGTACTTTTTTAGGTTCTCTTCTCGTGAATTCGAGTACATTAATACCTTATCCAGGAAAATTTGATATAACAATATATTACAAATGAGATACAAATCTAAAAGCTCAGTATACCGCTAAAATTAAATAATTGTTAAAATTTAGAATATGACTCTGTGCATTTTGTATTATGCTAAATTTGACACGCCTGAAATAAGTAAAAAGAAACACTTTGCCTTTGTTTTACTTTCCAAAGAAGAACAAAATGTCATAGACCAGATCGAGCGTGGATTTGCAAACTTCCTTTCCTGCAAATTTCGTTTGATACAATTAATTCATGAATTTACGCTGATTTGAAATTCTTATATTATCATGTATGAACTAGTTTTCCGCCCTGTTGGCGCAGTGGTCTAAGCGGATGCTTCTGACCATTCGTCCGAGAAGGGTCCGTCTTCGAATCGCGGTGAGGCGTGGATGTTGTATTTGTCTTACGGCACTGGCTCTCTTCCTTCCCTGGAGTCAGTGGCCCTAAATTAGGGATGGACGACTGCTTATAGCCCATTGAGTTGGTACCGGTGGTCGTTAAACCTCCAATCAGAATTTGAAAAAAACACCAGTAGTTTCAACAGTATAGGTTTGTCTGATTTTTCACTCTTTGGATTGAGTATTTGAAAAAACTGCTTGTAAGGTTGTATCATTTAATACATATAAGTATCAATTTTCCCTGTGAATATTTAGGCATTCGAAGAAGTCACTGTTGCGCATTCTGTGAGGGATGGACTGGGCACAAACATAGTTTCAAATAAAAAATATCTGTTCTTGTAATTTACAAGGAAAATTTAATATTTATCATGTTTTTCCACAAGATGTTCTACAAAAAACCTAGATAAAAATTAGAGTACAAAACAATTTTCAATCAGGCCTCAGCAAGCAGCAATTTTTCTCTAAATTTCCACGCAGTCACGTAAAGCAGAACACACCTATGTGATAATAACAGCAATCCAGTTTTTCACTAAGTAACTCAGCTTCTTCGTTACTGATTTTTGTTATTAAATAGTTTTACCTATTGCTTTGCGGAATAACAGAGTTGTCCAGTATCGTGCGTAATCATCTGAAACAAAAATAGTTTGATAAAAGGATAAGGTCATGATAAATGATTTACATTTTATGTTGAAAAAACACTCTTATATTTCGAGAGAATTCTCCATAAATTAGGAACAATTTAGGATACTAAATAACGGAAACGTTTTGTATATCACATAACATGAGTGTGTAAAACAATATTTTAATCACACTGAGAAATGGGTGGGGACAAGTTGTAGTGGTATAAATTATGTTAGCAACCTTAACCATCAGCACAATTTTCTATAAGAAACCCTGTAAAGAAGAGAAGAAAATGCTGTTCCTGTATTCGAAGTAGTCGGAGGGGATTTTGCGGAGATATAGGAGCGACTGTGCATTGCAAGTCTTCACTACGTATGCAGTACATGTGTCAAATAACAAAAAAACCCTAATTACAAAATTTTGAATAAAGATATATATATATATATATTTATTTATTTATTAAAGCGATCATCCTATATTTCAAAACACATTTCACAAATAATGTAGAAAACAAATTCTGTGACCCAAATGTAACGTGGGAAAAATTTGTATTATTCACATTTGATTTTTGTAATGATTCCGTATCAAAAAAATTAAAGACGACACTGTACCATACCATTGCCTTAGGCTGGAACACGTTCTGTGTTATGGCTACGGAAACGTTAAAACTGACAGAAATTCTGATAATCGCGTTTCGAGATGGAAATTATGATATACACCGAGGAACCATTCCATTATCATCACCCGCAGCTTAGAGAAATGAGCGCGCTTGGAGACCGAACGGTGAACCAGGTGAAGTTTACGGAGCAGTATATACACAGCCTGAGGACCGGCTTTCGGTTAGTAGAGTTTTCAGGGTTCTGAGTGTTTACTATAAACGAGTGCATTGTCTCACTCATGAATTTCGTGTCACTGCAAAAACACATTTCATTTACGTAAGCGTTAGAACCTTTCTCTCTTTTTCATTTACCGCTCATATTTTTATCACGCTGATAATACAGAAATTCTGAAATGTCATTCTTATCCTGAACTCCTAAAATGTCATTCTTATCCTGAAATTCTAAAATGTCGTTAGAATCTTGTTGAATTCCTAACGGGAAGACCAGTGTACAGGTTTTTAAACCAAATAGACTAAAGTTAAGTTGAAAAAATGACCTCGCCTGAGAAGGCATATTTTCGCCATTTATTTACAAAATCCCTTAGATTAATTTTAATAATGTCTGAATACTTGGCATATCCTAAACAAAATGTTAAAGCTACACATTATCGGTCAGATATCTCAAAACAACAGTTATTACCAAAATCAAGATCATATCTCTGCTTTGTCTGCAAATCAAATGTTTCAAAGTTTAAAAAATAACCGGGATAAGGTATTCTTTGTAGTATTAAAGATTTGTAACATAATAAGCTACCGAATGCACACACTACCAGAAGGTCTTTTAAAAAGAAAATGCAATAATATAGTGTGTGTAAAACCAAATTCAGCATTTGGTATTTAACTGCAACATTATATTTTAACACGACTGTTGGGATATTTACTTCATGTGCAAAATATTCAGTAGCTGATGGTAATACTTACGCAACAGAAACAAAAATCACAAACTAACGGTATACTCGTACTTAAATATTTGTACCACCCTAATTTGCCTTTTAAAATAACACCAAATGTTAGTCCAGAGCTTATTATAAGTTTAGAATAACAGCGATATATTTATTTTAAATTAAACACAGAACAGACTTAAATGTAAACCAAAATACCAAAGTCCTCTTTAGAAAGCCGAAAAACAGAAACGGAAGCTACACATTCTGATATGTTGAATGGGAACTTGTAAAAATATTTGGAATTAGCAAAGGAATTTTTTCATGGAAAAGGAATCGCCACACTTTGTTCATAGAATGGAATACTAGAAATGGGAATTCCTTGGCAGAAAGCACAATGATATGCAGTTTGTGACAGAAGTTGTATTCAATTATTTTTTACACTGACGGAAAAAAATCCCAACACCACGAAAAAATAGCTTTAGGGGAATGAAATGGCGGCAACACATTTGTATAGGTAACATGTTTAATCGATTCAGGTTTCAAGATCACAGCTTAATGTAAGCGCGAGAAGAGCCATTTTAAATGTGAAATACTGGTACATTAATAACCGGTGTCCCCGCCAGAATGTTGAATGCAAGCACGCAAACGTTCATGCATTGTGTCGTACAGGTGCTGGATGTCAGTTTGTGGGATGGAGTTCCATGCCTGTTGCACTTGGTCGGTGAATAGAGGGACGGTTAATGCCGGTTAGGGGTGACGCTGGAGTTGTCGTCCAATGATGTACCAGACGTGCTGGATCGGAGAAAGATCTGGTGTTCTAGCAGGCCACGGCAACATGTCGACACTCTGTAGAGCATGTTGGGTTACAACAGCGGTATGCGGGCGAGCGTTATCTTATTGGAAAACACCCCTGGAATGCTGTTCATGAATGGCAGCACAATAGGTTGAATCACCAGACCGACGTACAACTGTGCCGTCAGGGTGCGTGGGATAACCACGAGAGTGCTCCTGCTGTAATAGGAAATTGCTCCCCAGACCATAACTTAAGGTGTAGGTCCAGTGTGTCTCGGCCGCAGACAGGTTGGTTGCAGGATCTCACCTGGCCTCCTTCTAACCAACACACGGCCATCACTGGCACCCAGGCAGAACCGGCTTTCATCAGAAAACACAACAGATCTCCACTCCGTCCTCCAATGAGCTCTAGCTTGAAACCACTGACGTCGCAAACGGAAGTGGTTTGAAGTAAGTGGAATGCACGCTGCAGGGCGTCTGGCTCGGAGCTGTCCTTCAAGTAACCGATTTTTAACAGTTCGTTGTGTCATTGTGGTGGCAACTGTAGCTCGAATTGCTGTCGCAGACGCAGTACGATGCGCCACGGTCATACAACGTACACGGTGGTCTTCCCTCTCAATAGTGCCACGTGGCCGGCCGGAAACCGGTCTTCTTAAGGCAGTACCTTCCCTTGACCACCGCTGTGAACAATAATGCACAGTGGCTACATTCCTTCCAAGTCGTTCTGCAATATTGCGGAAAGAAATTCCATCTTCTCGTAGCCCTATTACACGACCTCGTCCAAACTCCGTGAGCTGTTGATAATGGCTTCTTCGTCTTCTTAAAGGCATTCTGGACTAACATCAGCACACTACGTCGAATCTCAACAATAACTAACGCTCACGAACGTTACAGCGCGTATTTACAGCAAACCTGCTTTGCATGTTCCGAGGGGTGCTACTAGCGCCACACGTATGCGCCGAGCGCGAAATTTACATAGACGTCATCTTACAGATGTACTCTCACCACCTAACAACTGTCGTTTATTTAACACAACGCCTTCTTGGTGTTGGGTCATTGTATATAAGAAAGCCAATGGTAAGATTTTGTTGATGAATCTGGGAACCATGACTTTCTTGATACAGCGTACTAACTGAATTTTACGTTGCTCTCGCTTTGGCTTCTCTTCGAAAAGCTGTAATTCTCATCTGAATGTTCAGTGCTATATAATACTCCTTCGTGTAGAGTGTTGAACGAAATATCAACATAAATTGCATATTTCAGCTTCCACTTGAACTGAATGCCTGTCAAAGCTATGAAAAATAATGTAGTCCCGATTCGACTGTTATGAAGAACCGCGTAATCCAGTGGACCACAATCATGTCGAGCATTCATATTGCTGAATCTGATTTACAGTATATATAGTGCATATCTACTGCTTTTCTTGATAGTGTTCAAATTCGCAGAAAGGAAGCCAGAAGGCGTAAAGTAATGTATGAGTCACACAAACCAAGATAGAAAACAACTTACACAATCTCTTGTCTAAGTAAGCCGGTAAATCATAAATCGCAATAATAAGCCAAGGCATTGGTGTGTGAAGTTCCATGCATAATTAAACAAATAGGTTAACTACATTAGGAAAGTCTCAAGTTTAACTTATAACCATGTTTTCAATTTGTTTCTTTAATGAAGATCACGAGAAAATTTTACTTGCTGATGGGTAAGGTTGTATTAAAGAAAAACCTAACCAGTAATGGCATTTTATCCAGCCAGATCTTTTAGTACCCGTGTTAGGATCTCATATATTTTCTCCATGAGTTTACAAATTTGTAAAGAAATATACACAGTCGAGTTCCATTATTGTGACCACCAGCTAATATCCAGAGTTACTTCCGTGTGCAACGCCGAAAGCAGGTAGAAGGACCGGTTGTGACTTAATAAGGTGTTGGAAGATGTTCACAAATATGTGAAGCCATGCTGACTGCAGTGCATCTCACAGTCGCTGAAGGGTGCGTAGGCCGCCCCGGTGGCGCAGTGGTCTAAGGCGTTGGCCTCTGATCATTCGTCCGTAAGGGGTCCGGGTTCGAATCCCGGTCAGGAAAGTATGTTGTGTTTGTCCTACGGCACTGGTTCTCTCCCTTCTCTGGAACCAGTGACCCTAAATTAGGGACGGGCGACTGCTTATAGCCCATTTGAGTTGCTCACGGTGGTCGTTAAACCTCAAATCAAGCAAAAAAAAAAAAAAAAAAAAGGGTGAGTGGTGGAAGATCCGCAAAGCAAACAACACAATAGAGCTGGTCCCACAGATGCTCAATGGGGTTTACGTCTTAAGAATTACGGGGCCAAGAAATAACTTTGTCTTCTTCATTGTGCTCTTCCAACCACTCTCGGACATTTCTATTTGTGTGACACGTCGCATTGCCGTTCAGGAAAATCCCAACCGCCCCAGGGAAGACAATCAGCATGTATGGGTGTACGTGGTCTCCAAGAATGGATTCATAACTAATATGGTCCATAGTGCCTTCCACAGGTATGAGTGGACACAGAAAATGTCAGGAAAACATTCCCCAGACCATAAGACTGCACCTACCAGCTTGTGTTCTTCCAGCAATGATTGAATAGTGTTTATTCTCCGATGTTTTTCGCCTTATACGCCAACGTACATCTGTTTGCTTTTAACCATGTCTAAAAAACGGGGTTTTTAACAGCGTGTTGAAGTCATCAAATTGCATGAAATTGGAAATCTGAAAGGAAGTTTTCAGAAACATTTTATGCGGTATAACTCAAATAAACAAGATTATAAAGGACAAAGTTACAATTTTAAAATAACGGGAGGACTTTAAGTTTCGTGGAGTCAAGCGGATTCGCCTCCCAAAGTTTTCGGATATCAACGAAACTGTGTTGGAGTGGTTCAAAATCGCAAGGGCAAAGAGTGTTGCGATCAGTGGACCTTTGATTAAGCCAAAGGCTATCGAGATATCAGGTGCTCTCTGGATTGAAGGCTTTTCGGCTAGCAATGGATGGTTGAATAAATTTTCGGTCCGACATAACATCGCTTTTCTTGCATTGAATGGTGAAGCGGCAGATGTAGATCAGCAATTGTGTGAGGACAAATTTACGAGACTCACATTATTTTTGGCCGGTTGTGAACAGAAGGACATTTTTAATATGGACGAAACAGGACTTTCTCCCGAGCTCTGCCGAAGAAAAGCATGATACAAAAATTGGAAGAATCACAAGGAGGCTAAATTGCAAAACAACGCTTAACGCTTGCATTTTCTGTTAGTGCTTCCGGCAAAAAAGAGAAATCGTTGGTGATCTGGAAATACCAAAGACCAAAATGTTTAAAGGAAAAAACATTGCAAATATGGGTGTGATTTGGAAATCAAATTCAAAGGCGTAGATGACTCTCCCTATATTTGAAGATTGGCTCATAAACTTTGATAAAAAGATGATAAATCATTAAAGTGTCTTGTTTATGTTAGACACCTCCACTTGCTATGCACGTAAAGTAAGTCTCAGAAATGTAAAATTGCTCTTTTTACCCCCAAACACCAAAGCAAATTTACACCATTTGGATCACGGTGTGATTAAATGGTTTAAAAATGAATACCGGCGTTACGTATTGCAATTGATCCTGGCTCGAATTGATGAAAGCACAACTGCTTCCGAACTGGCCGAGAAAATCACAAATGCAGACGAGTGGATAAAATCTGCCTGGAGGGATGTTAGTCCAGATCTTATCAAAAAGTGTTTTATAGTTGTGACATGACGAATTCAAAATTTGAAAACCAAACTAAGCTACTTGATAAAACGAGCATCAGCGATGAGATATTAGTTGAACTCTTCAAGGTTGTTGTCATCGAATGCGACCAAACATCATTGGAGTATAAGGAAAAACATCGAGTGCTTCGATGACCTAGCTAGCTGAAAATTGAGCGGCACGACTTTTGGAAAACGCCGCTGCGCAACGTAAGTAGATAACATTAAAATTGTTATAACGTATGTACTGTACACAGATGTTTTTCAGATTCACAAGGTCTTACCTATTAAAAAATGTAAAGGGCAGCACTGAAACTATTCGAACTCTTTGCTGGTTTCCTTTCTAATGCAATGAAGATTAAGCGAAGATGAAACCTCCCGGTAGTGCGCGAAAGCTCCGGATATGAATTGACTGCAGTTTAAACTACATGGGTCGTGTGTTATATAAAAGCCGCATGGGTTGTGTGTTATTCGGAAGAAAATAACATGTCGGTACTTTATACACCAGATGGCTCAAGAGCCCATTTAAATTTCAAATATCTATAACTAAAATGAGGATATGGAAGGCCGGTTTAATACTCATTAAGGGGGTTTGCTGGGCAACCGAAGAGTGTTTAGGAGAAATAGTCTCCAACAGAGGGTACAGAGCCTGAAACGTTCATAAATACAATAAAAATCAATGAAAATCCATACGTATCATTAATTTGATAACACTATCAGAACAGTAATTCTTCAACGTGACCTCCATGAGGGTATTGCACCATTCAAGCGTGTGACAACTCCAGGGCCAAGTGCAACATGTACAGCTGAATGAATAGGCATTATGACGCATGGCTTCTTCCAATTGTGGCGGTGTGGTAGTTCTTGTCTGGCACACTTTGGATATTTAATTACTTACAACCAAAAATCTAAGAGTGTCAGATCTGGAGACTGAGGTGGTAGGGATGGCACAGTGCTCGGTGATTTGTCTTTATGCCGCAGATGTGGTGATGGAAATGTTATTTACCTGAGGTGCGACGTAATTTCGAGTGCCACCTTTCATAGACGTGCTTGTGCTGAGCAAATGTTGTTCTTGCCGACATGGCAACGCTTTTCACGAGCCAGTTACAAGTACCGTCTGAAAACAGAAAACAACCGAAATTGAATTATCCTTCGCAACTTAAGTGAGAACACCATGTGCTGCATGTAAAGAACGCAACGTGTTACTATAAGAAAAAGGAGTACATGTGCAAGGGTATGGACGAAAAATGGCATCGAATTGTAATATAGTGCACATGCGTTTTTGTTTGAATTTGAATTTATTGAATATTCTGCCATTCATCATAGCAATACCATACATGACAGAATTATACACAACAATACATTATGACAGTATATCCGTGCAAAGTAGTAAAACAAAAAAAAAAAATAAAGTTTCAGTAATGTATCCGTAGTATGTTATAACACAATATATATATAAACATTTCATTAATTACAATTAAAGAACTTGCACAATTAAACCAAAGTGTATGAAGTAGATGTTAAGAAATGTAAATTGATATCTATGTCTACATATAGCACTGTATGTTGATGACATGGAGAAAGGGAAAAAGGCTTTAAAGAAAAAGCCTGACGAGCCCCCGGTCCCCGTAATTTTCACATGGGTTCGTTATGGACGCTGGGATCGGCGGTCCTCAGTTTAAAAACACCTTTCAGTTTATTACCGTAAAATGTGTTAGTTATATGGCTCAAGCGTATATGCAAATATATCTTACTGAATATAAGATACACTAAATTGACAAAAGTTACCGGCCACCCGTTCAAAAGCAAACAACGGATCCGCTTCGTTCATAAGATGAATGGTACAGGTGCACACGGTATAAACACAAAACTTCAGCTGACCGCGATCATATCGCCCAGGAAGTTTGAGTAAAAATGCGGCAACGGGAAAGAACTGACTTTGAGAAAGGAAAGATTGTTGGGTGTTATATTAGTGGGTGGTCCATAAGACAAACCGAGAGGCTATTAAACATACCGAAGTCAACTGTTTTGGACGCACTGAATAAGTGGAAGACACATGGATTGCCTGAAGCAGCAAAACTTACCGGCAGACCAAAGAAAACCAGTGACAGAGGACGTCGAAGCCTTCTGTATCACTGATTTTTCTCTCCACTCATTTGACGGAGTACTGCACAAGATCTCAGTGGGTCGTTACAGCTAATCGACGGATTACTGCACAAGACCTCAGTGTACAAGTTTGTAACAATGCTGATAACACGGTATCTACACGTACAATTCGCAGAGAACTTTGTTCGAAGAGCTACCGTGGTCGTTCGGCTGCTCATAAGCCTTTGATCGCCACACGGAATGCTACTCGGCGTTTAGCATGGTGTAAAGAATAAATATCGTGGACCGGAAATTAATAGAAATGGGTCCTCTGGACTGATGAGTCCGGATACACGATCCATCAGTCTGATGGCCGTGTGTTGGTATGGCAGCAGACGGGGGAACGCTATATACCACAGTGTACTGCTATTACGGTCAAGTTTGAAGCAGGCAGTGTGCCCGTGTGGGGGTGTTTTTCGTAGTATGGTTCCGGTCCATTAGTAATCGTGGAGAAATCGGTTAACCAGCACGTCTTCTTCGATGTTCTGGACAATTATAACCTCCCAACTATGTGGCAGTACTACGGAACCGAGCCTTGTTGGTACCATCAGGATAATGCACCGTGTCATAAAGAAAGGACTGTTACGGCGTGGTTTTACGATAATTCTGCAACGTGTGTGGACTCACCAGCACAGAGCCCTGATCTTAATCCCATGGAGCACCTATGGGTTAGGGCGCCGCAGAAGAACTTTGGAAACAAGGCCTACTACTAAGCAACAGTTACTTGCAGCATTATGTACTGATTGGAAACGCATGCCTATTGCTGTGTTCCAAAACCTTGTCGAAAGCTTGTCTCGAAGGGTCTGTGTATGCATTAAGGCCACAGATTGTGCGACACCGTACTAATATATGTGTATATCAATAAATACTAAATTGTGTTTCCGGATGATATGTATAACATACATTATATTGCCGAATGTATGTTATACATATCATTCATTATATAACAAAAGTTATGTAACATCGTTTTTAGAAATATACAACTCTGAATGACACCATTTTATAACAATCCATATTAATTGTTCTTTGCTTTCTCCTTGATTAATGAAGCATTCAGACATGCGAGATGAAAAATAAGAACAGCACAAAAGATAACAGTGTGTAGATTTGGTTAAATACATATGGGTCTCAACATTTTAACAAAAGAAATCAACAGTTCTCCATATTTGGAAAGTGTTCCACATTTTAATACTAGATTTAAAACCTAAATACTTGACTAAAAAATTCTTAGCATTTGAAAATTTTCATTCACCTAGCATTCACTTTTTAATCCCCCCTCCAAATTTCAAGCACAGTCCGAGTATCAAATTCCGTGATAAACCTCTGCTACTCACTCGCATAAGTGGCGTTGCTTATCTTTGTGTTCGTATGAATTTGCACTTTCTTCACTGAAGGTGGAGAAGGGTTATAATAAGCTCTCGCACGACACCCTCCCACCGGTACATCTTATCCGTTACAGTGAACGCATGAGCGCAACTTAACTGATTGTAGTCCAAATCACGGAAAACCAGTTACCCACTAGCCGTGTGAGTATTAGCCGTTAGACAGGCATACCCCAATTTACACACCACGGTCCCGTTCGTGACAGTTCTCTTATCAAGCCTCCCAATGTAGAATTCTAAGAGAAGTGTTGAAGAACCCTGACATACTACCTGACGACGACACTCAAGAATAGCGGAGGTGAGTGTATTAGGAAATGAAGTCGTGGGGTGAAGCATGTCCCTGCGGCATTTGTTTAAATAACCCTTCATTGACCACCTATCTGACTGGTGTCCCCAAAAAAGGGTTTGTCCAAGTTTTAAATAACATCAGATCCGGAGGACAAAAATTAAAAATTTTGAGTGCTAGATTCTAAGGATGTGGAAACACATATTTATTTATATAATAAATTGAGGCATAACTCCTTAAACTGCAAGTTGCTTTAAGCATGAAGTTACTTCCACTGTACTTGTACAGTTTTTGTTCCTTTGTGGCTAGTTGCACCACAAGTAATATTCTGAGAAGAAATAACATTACACACGCCAGTCCCTTTAACTGTCCGAGTACTGTTGATGCCTCACGGTATGAGGGAGGCTCAGCTGCCCGTACCTCCCTTAACTGAACGTTCCCGTCCACCTTCATAATCCTCCCTCATTCCTTTACCAAGGGGACGTTCTTAGGATTATCGTGGGTTGATAGAAATTGGCGGAAAGGATCAGTCATTAAAAAAATGTCATGGTCATCTCCATACTGAAAGCCACTGCTCTAATCGGAGCAAATACATTCTGAACCAGCACACCACATCCACCACTTGCGCCCTTCAAATTCCACTCACAAAATCTCAAATTCCACTCACAAAATCACAACCAACCCTTAATGGTTCCCTCTTTCCCCCAGGAATTCAAAACATGAAAGTAAAGATTACCACACATGAAATAAAAGCATCGTTCCCCTCGCCAAGACTAGATGTTTGGAGCAATGTAAATTGCTAGGTCGCAACTCTAAAGCACAAAAAAGCCGACCAACGTTAAGACTGAAATACACGCTGTGTAATTATTACACAATTAAATGTCTGTTCAAAATCCTAATCAACTACGCGAAAAGTTCGAGCTGCCAAGAAAACACAGAGAATTCTCCAAAGCCTATTAAAGTATTTTCGTGGAACTTAATCAGAAACGGCCACCTTTGGCAACCGAAGAGCGCGAAAGAATAGTCTTGTTTTATGATACATCACAAATAAATCCTCTTACCCATTTATATTAAAATATTATTTTATAAATAAAGTAGTGTATACTAACTGTGCGAATTCTCGTTCTTTAGGACTTCAGAAAGTTAACAAATTCACTATCATCTGTTGCAACGGATGTCACAGTCTAAACTTCGTCAGCATAGAAGCGCTTCTTTTACCAAAAGCGTCGGTGTCACTTGATGGTTGTACAGTTCGCTAAAGTAAAAACACGTAGTTTACTCTGTTCTGCTTAAAAATATAATTTTTGTTTCCATTCTAAACCGAACATGTATTTTCCATGTCTAAACATTGGTGGAAATTATACTCGATTTACCATAGAAGTATTGTGCTGAAGAAACTAATTCGGACATAGAAAACTAACCAATTTCCTAATTCGCGACAGAGAAAGGAAGTTTTTATTTCTCTTTGTAAAAATGCAAGAAAAAGAAGTTTATTTACTTCACGTAGAAAATACTATTTAAAAGTTTCAGACATCAGTCATGTGAGTTTTGTGTTTTTTCGGTAAATGTGTAATTGAGCTTCCTAAATTATTTGAATAAAAATTAAAAAAAAAATTAGATATACACCTTAAAAAGTATTCAATTTAATGGCAAATCGTGAAAAACATATCATCTGTATACTGTAAATATCATCTATGACAATTTAAAGACATCAAGCGAAAAACGTACCTTCGAGTAGGAAGGGTGTCGACACAAGCCGCGGCGACAACGTCAAGTTTGGCTCCGCTGACACGAAGATCATCCTGTGTGTCGCTCCTGCGGCTAATTCAATGGTGGAAAACTACAACAGGAAAAGAGTACGTTATTGTCAAGAAAGGGTTACATATTTTAGTGCTAGGTTAACAGAAAATGTTTTTCATTTCTGTCTAGGTTTTTTTCAAAATAATGCTGCGAGTTGCTTCGTTCTTTCGCATACAATTCCCTGATATGACACCATTCATGCTTCCACAAAAGCTTTGAAGTACATGTTGCTTTCTCTCCAACGGAAGTAAGATGGCAAGTCAAAAGTTAAAGTTTTGGTTCTCGTATTGACGGTGTCGTTTGCAGCTCGGTTCGCAGTTATACGCATATTTTGGATCTTTCCTTTATCCAATCGTTTTCAGCTATGGCAGAAAGTACTAGGCTCTATCTGGTATTTTGTCAAACGATGAAACCTTACAGCTACTGCAGTACGAAATAAAGTCTCGAGGATATGAGGTTTGGCAAGACAACACTGTGGACAATGCTATGGGCTGGCGCGTCGGGGACTTTTTATAATTGCCTGCACCTGTGCACAGTATGCTGACTTATGTAGACTGCTCCGCTGTTCCCACGGAATTGATACGAAAAGATGGAAATGCAGTAAATGCCAGTTTACCCAAGGAATCAGTTATTCATCGTTTCCCGAACGCAGACAGTTGTCTCTTAAAGATATCGCTCAAGTGGCTAACTGCTGGTGCTTGGATTATTCATAATAACACCTTTCAACGAAGTTGTTGTTGGAAGGAAGCAAGTAATAGAATGGTGTAATTTGTGTCGGGAAAGATGCTACACGTACAAACCCAAATATCGGGCACCGACTCGATGATTTCTTGATAATGGAGATCCTATTGTTGTGGAAATAGGCGAGACCTATTCCTTCATAGTCAAATATCATCCAGGCCGTTACATGAGAAGACACTGTGTTACCAGTGCCATTCAGAGAGAATCAGGGAAATGTTTCTTGCTGGGACATTGTAACGCTGGGTTCTAAAACAGATATTACCAGGAAGTAACATCATTTTTGACTGTTGGGTAGCATAGTCGGAAATTGACATTTTACACAACGGCAGTTATGATCATTCCATTGCAATCCACCGTTAAATTTTATTTTATCCTTTTGATCCCGACATTCATGCGCAGAATGTGAAAAAACTTGTGGATGAGACTAAAACGAAACTGACGCGCCAATTTGGCACACGCATAGGACTATTTGGCTGTTACGTGAATGCCTTTATGTTCCGAACCCACTTCACCAAGAGAAGTACATTCGGTAACTTCTTAGTCGTGGTTGCACAAAATTACAATTGAGGAGAAAATTAAAGTGTGGGTGATGGAAAAGGGCGATTACGCATTCCTGTTTTAACGGGTTTCTAGAGACTTATACGCTCTTTTTCTTTTCCTTTGGTCTAGTGTTTAGCGCTCTTCATGGGCAATATGCCTTTTCACAGTCGCCCGTCTTTAATTTCGGGGATCTGGTTCCAGGGAAGAGAGAAACCGTCTGCCGTAAGACAAAAATCTATTCGTTCGCGGGTTTTGAAACCAGACCCATCTCTAACGAATACTCAAAAGCGAACACTCGGGTTTTTTTTGTTTTTTTTTTTTGTTGGAGGTTTAACGACCACCGTGAGCAACTTAATGGGCTATAAGAAGTTGCCCGTCCCTAATTTAGGGTCACTGGTTCCAGGGAAGGGAGAGAGCCAGTTCCGTAAGACAGACACAACATCCATGGTCCAGAAGAATCTGAATCTGATCTTTATACGCTCCAACGACGCTGGAAAAGAAAAACATAAAAGTTAAGAATCCCGCTTTTAAACTGCGCAGTTGCAGCTTTAATACATAGCTACACAAGAACAACGGAAATTATGGAGAACGGGTGCAGAACGGAAGTCCCGACTCGCCGTAAATGAAAGAATTACACGTAGCAGGCTGAGTCAAAAATTCGTCTCGTTTGTATCCAAAATGTTTAATGATCCAAAAGATCCACGCACCATTATACCACATTATGTAGAGTACAGGCCGTTGTTTTCTATAGTCCTTTGCCAGCGTTACAACTCAACCACGCTTCCACGGTGATGCCACTCATCAAGTTTCGGGGAAAGAAACTCTTTGATGCCAGTCCAACACTGAAACGAAGTTCCGTTCTTGTAGGAAATGGGACATACATGGGGTGAAACAGGTAGTAATCGAATGAGGCAAGATCCGGACTGTATGGAACATCTAACTCCTGTCAAATACTTTAGTTTTCGGCTGACCACTTTGGAGGTTGTGACTCTGAGCATTACCACTTGCAGCAATACCTGCTTCCTATTAATGAGTAATGAGTAGCATTGAAGCTGGAGTACCATGAACCCGCTGCAGTTGTTTGGCATAGAGGTTCTTGTGAACAAAATAATAGTCTAGCACAAGTTCCCAGTGCGTAGGTCCTCATACTTCCACCAAATACACGGAAGAACTGAACTTTCTTCTCGAACCTTCCTCTTTGTACCACTGGCTGTGCTTCCTGGGCGTGGCGTTAAACACTAGTTTCCATTGCTATGGTAACGTACGAGTATCTATACTTTTCCTCACCTATGAGGATACAATGCCGAAACTTATGTTTCTGTGGATTTGACAGCAATCTAACAGAGAGAAAGAGAGAGAGGGGGAGATAGAGTGAGAGAAAGGGGGAGATAGAGTGAGAGAGAGGGGGAGATAGAGTGAGATAGAGGGGGAGGGAGATAGACGGGAGAGTGAGGGAGGGAGATGGACGGGAGAGTGAAAGTGGGAGAGAGAGGGAGGGAGATCGAGCGGAGAGTGAAAGTGGGAGAGAGAAAGATAGAGAGGGAGAAGAGAGAGAAAGAGGGAGATGAGTGCGAGAGAGAAGGAGGGAGATAGACGGGAGAGTGAAAGTGGGTGAGAGAGCGAGGGAGAGGGGGAGAGGACCATGTTCGGACGACTGATCAGATGCCATTGTTTAGACCACTGCGCCGCCGATATTCTCTACAAGAAACTGTAAAAGTTGTAAGAAGTCTCCTGTCCCTAGTTTTAATCAAGTATTTTATTTTTAATTCGGGGTATAACTATCACCGATGGCTCTAAGGGCCATAAGTAATCGACCATTCCTAACTTAGGGGACAATGATCCAGGAACGGAGAAAATGGCAGTTCCGGAAGATTTTTGTTTGTTTGAGGTTTAACGACCACCGTGTGCAACTCAGTGGGATATAAGCAGTCACCTGTCCCGAAGTTGGGACACAGACTACTGGAAAGGGAGAGAGACGAGTACAGTAAAAAAAACACAACAGAAATACCTCACCGGGATTCGAATCTGTGCCCATTGGGGTGAACGGTTAGCAGATATCGATTGTAAAATCAGTTTGAAAGAATCAGAAGCCTACGCCTCAGACCACTTGCTCAACTATCGTTTAAGTCAAATCAAAGCGAAACTGCTTTTTCACTTTACAGCAGTTAACTCTGGAAATAATTCTGCAATTAACATGTTTTATGTCTCTAGAAAAGTATTAAAACCGAGTTGGGTTAATGGTGGATCACGATTAAAAAATAAAACCCTCGAGGGATATGAGACTTCATGCATTCCACATCCAAGAATCATACACGAAAAAAACAAGAAACTCTCATATTTTGCAGATAAATACTGCGACAGAAAGGATGAACAATTTCTGTAGCGCAGCACTATAAAACTGAAAGCTTTTCTTGCAAGAGCGTAACCTGTTCCTATTGTAGCCTCCCCTCACGGGAACTGGCGCCGGGGCGAAAAGGATGACTGTTTCAGCGGAGCCAAGCCTGACGTCGTCATCACAGCGTTGTGTTAGGCCTGCCGCAATGTTATTGACAGCGATATACTTAGAGGAACGTTTTATGAAAAAAATCTTTAAAATGCAGTATAACAATAAAGTTTTCTTACCATCTGCTATTCAATTGCATAATTTAAAATATGTATATCTCATTTTGTTTTTAAAATTTTCGAAACTTTTAGCCAAATGGTTTATTTCGCTAAAGTACACAAATTTCACGTAATCTTTTGTGGGAAACGTTAGTTTAAACAAACTGGAACAATTTTGTTGTTACGAAGCAGTAAATTCACGCAGGGATCTGTTCTTTTCCTGCACGTTCTTCGCCAATATTCGCTTCGCGTCCATTTGTTAAATTATTATTTTCCACTATATTGGATCCTTGTTGTTTTTATAAGTTACCTACGCAGATTGGTAACGATACCTTTATTCTTGGCTTTTCAAAAATTGGATAATAAGGATACTTATAACAATACGTTAACAAACAGGAAGTATATAGTCCGAGTTATACTTTAAGGGTATCGAAACTGAGCTGAAATGATAAATCGAATCACACTGATTTAGCTTTGCATTTGGAACATCTCCCAATTTACATATTCAGAAACACAACAAAGAACCACGTGATATCAACATCCCATACGGGAACTACATATTTTGCACACCTATGCTCTGTACCCAATCAGAAAACGTTTGTCAGTAACTTGGAAATGCAAAAACGGGAATCAATTCGACCGCTGCCAGCGTTGGGGCCTCGATGGCAGGTGCCAGTATTTCAGAAACAGAAGCGCTTTTTGACTGCTTCCATACCACTGCATTAAGTGTGTACCACGAATAATTTAACCACGCACAGACATCCAGCGTTAGGGCTCAGATTGGTCAGCCCCGCGTGGTTGATCCCACAGGTGACCGTCGGGTGTCACAACTGCTATCTCAGAAACGACGAGCAATACATCCACTTCGCCCACCAATACAGTGTAGCAATAGAGTTCGAGTTATTTCCAAGTGCACCATGTGTCATACCTTGTTTCACCCGGGGTACCACAGCCGGAGACCAAAAAAGCAACCACGATAATTAACAATCACTCGTATGGGCCAACAAACGTTTTTGATGGGACCCCAGAGAAATAAGGAATTCGGCTTGGAGTGATGAAACCTGTTTTAGGTTTTACCATGCTGATGGTGGCCATATAGCGAAAATAGCATGACGGTGTATCCCCTGATTCCACAGCTAATGTTCAACAGGCCGATGGTGGTGGTGTAATTGCCTGGAAGTTTTTTCCTGGAAAACCTAAACTCCGATGATTTCATCACACAATCACTGTAAGGTGGATGCTATAGAGTTAACAGATGAATTCCTTCCATATTTTCAAGAGATGTACCAGGACCACAGTCTCGCCTTTCAATCGGTTAACAAATGCGCATCATTGCGCTGACCTCCAAACTTTCCTGATTGTTACTCATTGAACATTTGTCGGATATGCTGCAACGGGGGGGGTGAGGTCTGCTAATTAACCTCCACGTAAGGAGCCTGAACTGATGGAGCTGTTGCAGCTATTATTGCTCAATTTACGCTTAGAGTGTGTTCGACTCCTTGTAGAATCTGTCTCTAGGCTTCTTACTACTGTAAGTGAAGAGAAATGTGGACCAAAACGTTTTTTGGTGTTCCTAATGCAAAGCTAACTCACTGTAAACCTGTTACTTTTCCAAATTAGTTTTTTGGGTCTACAGAAAGGCGTTTTGTTCAGACTAGACATTAACAATTTAGAGACAATATTTGTTATAATGTTTTTTACCAATAAAATACTGAAACAGGCTCAAATTGTTCATTTTGGCTTTGATACATTACTGATACCCATGATAACCCCAAAACGAATCATATTCGAAGAAAATGAGGATTAATGCATGAATCGATAGTGCAGATTTTATATTTAAAGCAGAATGCAGAAAATTGCGTTGATCTTCTGCATGTAATTTTAATATATTTGAAATCCTTTTTAATACTGAATGTCTGTTAAAAAGCATATTTTATGTGAAAAGCAAACAAAAACATCACCTACTAGCGCATGCTTTTGCGCTCCATTTCAGAAATTTGACATAGCTTAAAATACACAATGATCGTAGTGTTGTTAGGATTAATGAAACAAAACAAAAAAAGCGAAGCGCATTTCTGAATCCGGTAAGTAATCCACAAGTGGAAATAGCTGTTTGTACTGGCTAAAGGAAAAACTTCGAGTATGGAAATAGCACAAATTGTTCGTAGTTCGTTCTCTACAGAGAAAGTTCACAGTGGACAAAGGAACTTTGCCACTGTGAACTTTCACATCCGTGGTCATTTATTCCTAAAGCATCGATAATATCAGTGGAAAATTTCGATGTATTGGTGAAAACATATTTATGTGAAATATTTACGCTTCAAAACTGAACTTTTAAAGTGTGCCTTGATGTGGAAGAAATGAAACATTATCTAAAAGCAACCTCTTGTGGTGGCCCGTAGTATAAGATTTATTCTTAAAACGATTGTACTGTCAAGAACCAGTATATACACGCAAGGAATTGTTGGTTATTTTGTCTGCAGCGCCAATGTTCTCCAATTGTCCATTTTGCTGAATAAAGTTTGTTTTTCTAAACAACTCGATGTAAATTGTCCATAATATATTGATAAGAGATAGTGTATAACATCTCAGTGTCATGACCGACTCGGAACGAAATGTACACATAATGGAATATCGATAAGAGGTACTGTATAAGATCTCAGTGTCATGACTGAAAATTGAAGGGAAAACAAAAATATTGAAATTAAAAACAAATATTAGCAGATTAGAAGCAGAATCATGAGTGATACACTATACTCTTCCTACAAGAAAAGCTGTGCGTCATTTGAAATATAAAATTGGAGCAAAAGGGCCTTCAAATTGAAAGTGATGCTTTCAAGAAAATATATTTTCCAAGAGATATTTAGAAACTGTCATAGTCCTTGAAACAGAAAAATAATTTGACAATATTACGCTTCAAAATGAACTTTTAAAGTGTGCCTTGATGTGGAAGAAATGAAACAGTATCTGAAAGTAACCTCTTGTGGTGCCCAGTAGTTTAAGATTTCTTCTGAAAACGATTGTACTGTCAAGAACCAGTAGATACACGCAAGGAATTGTTCGTTCTTTTGTATGCAGCGCCACTGTTCCCTAAGTGTCCATTTGGCTGAATAAAGTTTGTTTTTCTAACCAACTCGATGTAAATTGTCCGTAATATATCGATAAGAGGTACTGTATAAGATCTCAGTGTCATGACCGACTCGGATCGAAATGAACGCATAATGGCGCATCAAACCATTAAGTCTGACGTTTTCCAAGTGATCCTCTTCCGCAGGAACTACGAAGTATTAATTTTAGGGGGTAGGGACGTCAGCTGTGTCAGATGTCGTTTGGTCCTAATCAGATAAGAGATACTTTGCTGCGGAAAATTGAAAGGAAAACAAAAATATCATTTCAATTCAATATAATAAAATCTCAATAAATAAAATTTCAAATTCAATATTGGACAAAACGTTTATTAGTCAACTGCTTTATTCAACTCAGTAGTTTTTCGTGGAGCGTTCTACCCCTATTGCTCTTCCACTTGCTTTAAAGTTTCAGACAGGTTCCGCAATGCTGTACGATACAAATGATGTTCTCGCACCTTAGTGATTAAACAAAGCCTGTCCTAGCTTCTTTGGAAATCCTTCGGGAACACACTAGATGCATACAATTTCAGTTGAGCTCGTACTTTGGCCGGTACGCCGTGCGACATCTCTGTTGCTGCACATTGTATGCCAGCTCTCTAACATACGGTGTACGAGATGTCTACAGTACTGCGTACGCCATCTCTCTCTCTCTCTCTCTCTCTCTCTCTCTCTCTCTCTCTCTCTCTCTCTCTCTCTCTCTCTCTCTCTCTCTCTCTCTCTCTCTCTCTCTCTCTCTCTCTCTCTCTCTCTCTCTCGCTACCTCCCTCCCCAACATCTCTGCCGCTCAGACGAGGACATCGTTTCTACCATGGTCGACATCTTTCTTCCAGTGTTTCAACGGTTTCGAAAACATCCGACGGTTTCAACTTTGCTAGAGCGTCATTAGCCTGTCTTCACTCCACGCGTGTGCCGTGATTGGCCACGAGAATAACCGTTTCGGTCTTCTCGGATACTAAAGAACTGCGCAGTTTTACAAACTACAACATGATATAAATCGTTTTACTGCTATCTCTTCCAGAGGTTGCATATATTAATGCATGAATCTATCTCTTCCAGAGGTTGCAAATATTAATGCATGAATCGATAGTGCAGATTTTAAATTTGCAAATATTTGAAAACCACATTGGGATTCTGGCAAATATCAATTTATCCGTTAAAGCTCCTTATTTAAAGAATTTATTAAAAGAATAATTCTAAATATTTATTAAAGGATTATTATTTATTAAAATAATTGTTTATTTAAATAATTTATTTGGTAAAAAATTAGCGAAGCATTTCCTCGTCTACCTTAAGATATGGGTACGTTATTTTAAATGGTATCAAAAAGTTAAAGTATGGGTGAATGCATGTGAGGCTAACCAAACGGAATACTCGACATTACAGTGTGTCTTGAAGACATAACTTTTTAGCGCGAGAAAAATAGATAACTGTGATCCTTCCATGAATTAAGGATTCCTAATGATTCCTTTAAAATCAGTTCCTACATTGTTTCAGACTCAGTTTCCCGCCGTGCCCGGTTTTCGTTTAGTAACAAACCTTAGTAGTCTACGGCTCATTTTGTTATTTGAAAAACTTCTCCTTTATCTGACGAATTTTAGGGCAATAAATGGCCCTATATTGTTGGTAATAGGATTTCATTTAAAAGTAAACCTCAACTACTCACAGAATTATTATTAAATGGGAATCAAATGTCTACGCATTTAACACATATTCCTTAAAGGTGCTTCAAATGGGTTTTAACCAGATGAATAATAATTGTATGGGTCAAATTAAAAAAAAAATAAAGTAAATTTTTATTCTATTGCAAAACATTCTTTTATGGCCGATGCCCTGCAGTAATTCTTCTAGAAAATTAATTTTAGTAAAAATAAATGTGTTTGTTTTGCAGTGCACCAGTGCTGAAGTAATTTCGTAGAACAGAAGTGTTCACTTGAAGATTAAGATTAAGCTAGGTATCAGATACTTGGTACCAATAACGTTGCGCCAAGTAACGCGTAACCCACCGAAACAAGAGTTTTCGCACTTTTAACACTGGTTAAAGATAGTACAAAATTCGTTTAATAGTGTATACTCTAATACAGTATGAATAAACGAGCTTTCACCATTCACAGGTGGCTTCTTTAGAATACATGTGTAATATAAACAAAGCAGTTTAAACTTAACGACGGACAACAATTGAATTGTTCTCTATCGTTAAGTTTACACTGCTTTACTTATATGTATTTCCAGCCTGAAGAAGCCACCCGTGAAGGTGCAAGCTCGTTTATTCATACCGTATTAACCTATGCAAGATTAAACACATTTTCTACTGTCTTTAATATTAATTAGGTGTATCCTATCCACTTAATAAATTCTAAATTTTTGATATTGTGTTTAGTCCGAAGACGATGATGCAAAACTAACAGTGACGTTCTCGTACTAAACGCACATTTCTGTTGAAACCAACCTGGCCTATTGCTTTCCAACACCTTAAGCAGTTGATCTGTTGTCCACTGCGCACTGGGATGAGAAGCGATAATACGCATGGATTTCAGGGAGAATCTCACTTGGAAGAGCAATTTTAAAAATTGATTTTGCGTTAAACTATGCTTGAATAGAATTATGAATAACTGCGTTTTTTGCTGCTGGCTGATTCGTTTTTTCAGTTTCCGAATCATAAGAACATAACTGACAACGAAAATTATGTGTAATAATCAGGAAATAGCACAATATAGTCTGCGTAAAATATGTTTCGTTGCTACTCAGATATAATTGATATATTTTGTTAATTAAAATGTGAAACTGAATTATGAAGAAGTTATAGAAAAAATACATAAACTCTGAAGAATATGTATATAAATATTTATAAGTATTATAATCATTGTCAACAATTATCAATTCACTTCTCGATGAAAGTCTCCCCACGTTTCTTCCACAACGGTGTGTCTTTTACCAGTCTCCTTCATGTCACTCCAGCATGCTTTCGAATTTCATTCACCCATTTCCCACTTGGTCTTCTTCTGGGTCTTTTCTTGTGATATGGAATCCATTCTAAAATTTTGGTTGTCCATCGATGGTCCATTCTTCCGGCAACATGTCCAGTCGATTGCCATTTCAGGGATTTTACTCAAATCATGATGTCTCTGTTATTTTCCTTATCCACGAGTTACTGTTTTTATATTTCTTCGTTGCACCAAATATGTATCCATTAATACTGCTTTTAGTTTTCTGTCGTCTATGCATGTTCGTTTTATTTAAGGCCCAGGTTTTGGCTCCATATGTAAGAACTGGATGCATGTGCTGATTAAGCACTTTCGAGGCATAACGACGTCATATTGCTCTTCTACATTTTACTCCTTTTTCCAAATCCTTTCGAGCCAAGTTACATGTCGAGGCATGGGCGGCTCCTCAGATGAGACAAGTGGCACGCCACCACCCCAGGCATTTTTCTTATATGAAGAAATCTTTACGTCTGTGACATATATTGGCTACTCAGATGAGGCACGTGAGGTGCCACCTCGCCAGACATTTTCTCATATGAAGAAAACTTTACGTCTGTCACATATATTGGCTCCTCAGATGAGGCAAGTGAGGCGCCACCTCGCCAGACATTTTTATCATATGAAGAAATCTTTACGTCTGTGACATATATTGGCTACTCAGATGAGGCACGTGAGGTGCCACCTCGCCAGACATTTTCTCGTATGAAGAAAACTTTACGTCTGTAACATATATTGGCTCCTTCAAATGTACATCTAAATGAAACATTGAAATTCCTATTTTGAGTCGTGAATTTGCTTAAAAAGATTCAACAGGAGATTAAATCCCTAATTTATGAGCATTAAATTTATAATGTTTGAAAACGGCTTACAAAGAGGTTGAAATGAGCATGCTTTGAGTGCATGAGAGGCGATCGCAACGAACCGGGCATACATCGTATAAGCCTAGGCCTGTTCCCAGATCATGACTTCCAGCGAGGTCCTGAGGCAACAATCAACGCAGAGCCGCTTGGAATCGACTGGCAACTTTCTTCCTATTGTAGGATTCAATACAATAGGAGCGGATAGACTTGAGCAGATGGCGTTGGCGAAGTCGCACTATGGGGTGACAATGCATTTCTACTCAGCGCGCGATGCGATAACGTACGTTACTACTACATGCCTACAAAACATTTTCGTCAAGTGAAGAGTGTATTTTCTATTTGAATATTGACGTTTTGGAACGTGCGTATTCGATAGTATCTAGTTATATAAGAAATGCGCTGAAAGTTTCCATTTTATTATTAACTTACTAATCAATTCAGATTAATTTGTAACAACAAAAAGACAATATTTTTGGAATGGAGCTTATTCGTAAGTACGGTAAATTAACATTTCGTAAGCTTAGCTCATTCATAAGATCACGTACATTCAAATGTCGTGGTAATTTCCGAATTGGAGTTACCTATCTCTCGAGATCGCTTTAGTACTGATAAGCTGCAATTTGAACTGCGCATGACAGTACCTGAGGCTGCGGAGATATCTTGCTTACACCGTCGTATCAGAATAATATGACAATCCCCGGAATCACTATGTACCAGCCCAAGTGCGTTACAGAGTGCA
This sequence comes from Macrothele yani, assembly GCA_039090855.1. Classification (NCBI taxonomy): domain Eukaryota; kingdom Metazoa; phylum Arthropoda; class Arachnida; order Araneae; family Macrothelidae; genus Macrothele; species Macrothele yani. Next base: position 99,689,808 of record CM077034.1, on the reverse strand, counting down.
TGAAACATGGTCGACCACACGGAGATATAAGATCCCTGCCAGGGAAGAAAAGCCATAGTGCGATACCTAAGCACAATGGTCAGGGGAAGTGATTCGACGGACGGTCAAAAAGAAATAATCATCGGCTACCGTGCCAAGAGTGGAAGCATCTCAGAAACCGCAGACTTCGTGGGCTGTTCTCGTGGTGCTGTAGTAAGGCGGTACCATGAATATGCCGCTGGCACACCGAATAATTCCCGACGTCATAATTGTGGAGACCCATAGTCATCAATCCTAGAGTATAATGCTGCCTCCGTCCACTCGTACCGGTCAATCGGTGCGCAATAGTGCAGTAACTCACAACGCAAAGGAACGCTCGGCCAACCAGGTACATGTTCCCGGCAAAAGCAGAGGGAACACTGTTATGAATTAATCTCCGGAAATCGACGCTGCAGAAAAGTGTTAATGTTAACCCAGGTCCATCGGCAACGACGCCTGTAGTACATATCGGACTGTTGTCGTTTGACAGTGAAAAAGTAGGGAAATGCTGCTTTCTTCGAAGAATCGAGATTTCTACTCCACCCAAGTGATGGGCAGTTGCGGATAAGGCGTCACACACACGAGAATCAACACCTGGCCACGTTTGTCCGTCACGTATAGGCCAAAGTTGGCAGAGTGCTTGGCTGGGGAATAATTTCCTTGTATGACTGGAATCACTGGTGCCACCGGATTTGTCCCGGAAAGCCAATGGCTACCTGTCCACTCCACAACCATTGCATCATGTTGGTTGTTCACCTTCGTGGTGATGGTGACAACCAGTAAGACAATGCGCAGTGCCACATCGCTAAGTGGGTGCGCGACTAATACCATGAATGCGAGAGGGGTGTCTTCGCTCTCAATTTAATGGCAAAATCGACCGACGTCAATCCCATGGAATACTTGTGTGATTATTTGTATCAACAGTTTCGACGTACCGACCCACAAATACGTCATCTCCGGAACCTCCGTGCTCTACCGCATTCCGAATGTGAACGTGTGCTTCGGGAAACCAGGTCCTCATTGCATCCATGACATGCAGTCTCGATTCTACCATGCTGGCCAAGGCGGCATGGTAGAATCGAGACTGCATGGTATGGATGCAACAATCTTGTATTATTCTTATACATGATTGTTGGTCCCTTGAAATTCGTTAAATCGAGGTTTGACTGTATTATGTATTTTCCTTTTCATCACTTTCGTGGCTTCAGTGCCAAATTTGTGGTATGTTTATCATATTCAGAGAATCTTTAAAAAGCCGAAATCGCTGTAATCTCTTTAAAGAAGCAAGGCTTCATACAGCGTACACCTGTGTGCTAGTGTGTGTCTGTAGGGGTGAGGTAGTATGAAATGCGGTGAAGGCATCTTTGCTGTTGTCAACAGACAACTAACAAGATTTACTTCTGTCTTCTCCTATCTGTCACCCGATCATTGGCAAACTGTCCCATCTCCGTTCTCATTCGATTCCACTGGGGAAGTGGAAAGCTGACACACGAGCGACACGCGTGTTCTCCTTCGTAATGAAACACTGATAGAACATTTCTTGGCTGGAAACACTGATCCTTTACATCGTAAAGGAAGAAGGTTCTGCCGACGAAGAGGAAGCAGCATTAGGCCTCTTTTAAAATCATACCTGGTGCTAAAGGAATTGAAAATATACGCGAAAAAAGCATGGAGAATATGCCGGAGAAAGATTAGAACGATGACGGCTATAGAAGTTCATCAGACCGATCAAGGGAAAACTATCTACGTGAAAAAAAGTGAGCATTAAGGTGAAATAGCAAGGGTGAGCCACATCGGCGCTTTGGAATGTGTCACTTATAAACATGGAAGGAGCGAAGATCTTTGTTTGATATTTCTGTATCGATTGTAGACAAGCTATTAGATTATGTTTCAACAAACTGAGTTCGAGTTTCATGATGTCAGAACTTCGCACAGCATTCGCCAAATTGTCCTGAAAAATGTTAGATGTCTGCAAAATAAAGAACTATAACTGACATTTTCCTGAAGAAAATCTGAACGATATGTTGTAAGTTTTATTATTTGTAATGCACGTATTTTCATTTTAATCAGCAATCTCTGGTTAAAACAGTGTGTTTACGTACTAAGTAATACAAAACATTTGAAATTTCTTAATATATACTGTGTATATACAGAACGACGTAGCTCATCATTATGAGAGTCACTGGTAAATGGTTAATACTAGCGTCTGGGAACGGCAATAGAAATGTCGTAGGAAGATCCTCATTGGTAGGAATAAAACGCAAGCAACCAATTGGCGTGCGTCATGTGTATCACTAGTGCCAGGTAAGTATGAATTGATTAGCAAACTTTCTAAATTTAATATAAGTTTTCGAATTTTTTACTGAAACCCATTGTATCAAATTACCGGGTAAATGTGTAAATTAGCGTTCTAAATTATTTCGCCGGAAAAATGTTAGTACTTGGAAAAAGTGCGACGTACGGATTCAGAGTATGGATATTAATGGCAAATGGTACAGAAATTTCATATTTTAAATGTGTTTTGAAGATTTTAATTGGAATATTGACCTGTAAGTTCGATGCTGTGAAGTGACGCTGCGGTTGGCCTAATGCATCTCTACTGCGATGATGTCCACTGTGCTCCGTTAAAAGGAAGGTTCGTTGCTGAACCGAAATGACGGGCAAAAGAGTACGAGAGAAAGCGGTTACTTTTTGGCAGAAGAGCAATAAATTTTGTAGTGTACTCTACAAAAAATAGGTCCAAATTATGCACACTTTATTGGTATCCCATACGTTGTTGGCAGGAAAACCCGGAAAAAAGATCTTTGATTAGCAAACGATACGTATCAGTGAGACAGAAATTGTCCTGCGACCAAAGTATCAACACGAGAACCAAAAGTACAGTGGTACAGCAAATCAGCTACGAATGGAAGCCGTTCAAAGTAGAACCGAAGTTATGCTTCCCCAGTTTTCTGCACAACATAGAAAGGAATATTTGCACTTTCCATTTGGAATTAGGGAATGATGTGTGAAAGAACGAAACATTTCTGAACATGTGCTTCAAAAACAATGACAAAACATGAGCGAACTATATTCTGTAACGTATGAGTACATGGTGCTTCGCTCTCCTGGCAAGAGCATATGCAGCTGCACTTGTAGTCATCCGCGCGTGAATTACTCGCAACAGGGGATCTTTCTTTCAACGGATTAAAGCTTCACATTGTCGTAGTAACGGTGCGTTCAGCCTACCGCAGCGTCTCTTCAAAAAATCACACCTACAGGTAAATATTACGATAAAAATCGTTAAAAGGCATTTAAAACATGAAATGGCTACACCATTTGCCATTAATTTTCATATTCTAAAATCTATACGGCGACCTTTTTCGAGGTATTTTTCCGACGAAATAATTTAGGACGCTAATCTACAATTCCTTTCTATGTTGTGCAGAAAACTGGGGAAGCATAACTTCGGTTCTACTTTGAACGGCTTCCATTCGTAGCTGATTTGCTGTACCACTGTACTTTTGGTTCTCGTGTTGATACTTTGTTCGCAGGTCAATTTCTCTCTCACTGATACGTATCGTTTGCTAATCAAAGATCTTATTTTCCGGGTTTTCCTGCCAACAACGTATCGGATACCAATAAAGTGTGCATAATTTGGACCTATTTTTTGTAGCGTACACTACAAAATTTATTGCTCTCCTGCCAAAAAGTAACCGCTTTCTCTCGTACTCTTCCACCCGTCATTTCGGTTCAGCAACGAACCTTCCTTTTAACGGAGCACAGTGGACATCATCGCAGTAGAGATGCATTAGGCCAACCGCAGCGTCTCTTCACAGCATCGAACTTACAGGCCAATATTCCGATTAAAATTTTCAAAACACATTTAAAATATGAAATTTCTGTACCATTTGCCTTTAATATCCATACTCTGAATCCGTACGTCGCACTTTTTCCAGGTACTAACAGTTTTCTCACGAAATAATTTAAAACGATAATCTACACATATACCCGGTAATTTGATCAATGGCTTTCAGTAAAAAATTCGAAAAATTATATTAAATACAGAAAGTTTGCTAATCAATTCATACTTACCTGGCACTAGTGATACACATGACGCACGCCAATTGGTTGCTTGCGTTTTATTCCTACCAATGAGGATCTTCCTACGACATTTCTATTGCCGTTCCCAGACACTAGTATGGTTAATTACATAGCAGCAGGTTGATATTTTGGTTTTCACGGAAAACCCAATCAAAGGCGAAATAAAAAACATTATTGAAAGTGTTTTGGTCCCCAATTGAAATCTTGATTTGTATATAAAATCTTAGGTTTCGAATATATTACTAAACGTTTTCTGTTATTGTTTATCCGTAAACAAAAAAGTCAACGTTAAAACAGGCGATTAATACTCAATTTTAAAGATCACATTCTTTAAACCATTTCCGAGACGAAACAGATATTCTATGAGTAGATTTTCAATAAAAAAAATTAAAAAATAAAAGTAACTCAAAAAATCGCGTACTGCCCTAGTGAGAAAATTATGGGAAACTGTACGTTATCTGCAAAGCCATATATTTTTTTTATGATGAATGTAATCAGCTACAAAAACAAGATAACAATCACATTTATACGATCAGTTAAATTACCCGAAATAGAAAAATCTACTTACGCACATTTGTGACACGAACTTGATATCCACAGATTTTCTAAATGTTTGGAAGATCTTTATGTATAGGAATGATTCTGAGAAAGTTAAAACGGAAGTACGTATTATATGAAGATATATGTGTTAAAATTATCAGTTTTAAATGGAACAGATGTCATGTTTTGCAAAAGAAAATGCATGCAAAATGTTTTTCATAACGAGGAACCATATTAAGGAGCGATTTTAGCGAGAAATGTTTAAAATCGGATGTTAACTTGTAATCGTGACTGTGCTCTGAAATAATTTGCGAATTAATCAGAAAATGAAAAAAGACGAATTTTCCCAACTATCATTTATTCCAAACGCTACGTGCAAGAGTAACAGATTTCGTACACGTCATTGAGAAGCACAATAATAATCACATAGAAAAATTAAAATAGTGTGTCTATATGCGAACTAACTGACAAACTGCCCATCATTCAAAAGGCAAAATGCTCACAATGTCTACATCAGTGACTGTCATATCGTACATGTTCTTTAATCAATCATGGTCTGTTTTTGTTTTGTTTTTTCGAGATATACCGCCGAATTTTTTTGAACCTCCACACTTGTTTCATACATTTTTTGGTCGTAAGCGAGAGTGGAATTATAACGAGGATGAGTTAAAATGGCGGAGATAATTACAGAAAGGTTAAGCGATTTACCATTCTGAAAAATCGTTAATCTTTAAATCGGATTAATGAAAGTCTCTTTTTCTTTATTTTTATAAAATCAAAACTTTTGCATTTTTGGACCATACTTTTAAAATTATTCTCATCTTTCTATAAAAATTTGGAGAAACATGAAATTGCTGAATATGATAAAAAAATATATCGACTACAATTATCGCAATAATGGTAAGTGCGAATAGAAATTCCAAACTCAATTACAAATGAGAACTTATATATAACAATAAATACAAAGTAAACTAACCGTTCATTCAACGGACGAATTTAGTATACTATAAAATCTCTTACCAAGTTATTGGACAACTCCCTTCGCAACCAAATTAGCTGCCAGTTATTCTGTGCTTCTGTTTAGTGTCACATTTTCTTTCAGATTCACAACTCATTTTAGCAATAGTGTTCCTGATATTCTATATGTTGGTCTCATTTTTTACAAGAAAGTATTGAAATCATGAGTTGAACATGTACGGCGATAAATTGCAATATGAAAAAAGTTTGAAATTTTGGTTGAAACAAGTTTAAATCATACATTCTTCATTGATATTTCTATATTCTGTAAGGAAATGAAGTAATCTCTCCTGCAAGTTTGTGTACTAGTTGTAAAACTGAAAAAAAGCTTGTTCGGCAGGGATCCCGCTTCACACTCAATTTACATAAGGTAGTGGAAGAATAGATGCCGTGTTGTAGGTGACATGAATCACAGTACAATCTTTTTGTAAATAAAATTTTTTCAAAAAGCATTTGGAATTCTTTTAATTATTGTGTCATGAAGTATCATAGATTCTGTATTCTGGAAATAATTATTAGATTAAAACCTGTGCTTTGCTAAGCATCTTCCGAACAGAAGAACTATTAGAATTACCAAATAAATCTTCCTTTCGGTTTTGCATTTCCTAAATGAGAACATACGCTTAGCTTATGCAATATAAGAAGACGAAGAAGCCATTATCAACAGCTCACGGAGTTTGAACGAGGTCGTGTAATAGGGCTACGAGAAGGTGGATTTTCTTTCAGCAATATTGCAGAACGACTTGGCAGGAATGTAGCCACTGTGCATGATTGTTGGCAGCGGTGGTCATAGGAAGGTACTGCCTAAAGAAGACCGGGTTCCGTCCGGCCACGTGGCACCACTGAGAGGGAAGACCGCCGTGTACGGCGTATAGCCGTGGCGCATCGTACTGCATCTGCGGCAGCAATTCAAGCTGCAGTTGCCACCACAGTGGCACAACGAACTGTTACAAATCGATTACTTGAAGGACAGCTCTGCGCCAGACGCTTTGTAGCTTGCATTCCACTTTCTCCAAACTACTTCCGTTTGCGACGTCAGTGGTGTCAAGCTAGAGCTCATTGGAGGACGGAGTGGAGATCGTTTGTGTTTTCTGATGAAAGCCGGTTCTGCCTGTGTGCCAGTGATGGCCGTGTGTTGGTTAGAAGGAGGCCAGGTGAGCGCCTGCAACCAACCTGTCTGCGGCCGAGACACACTGGACCTACACCTGGAGTTATGGTCTGGGGAGCAATTTCCTATTACAGCAGGAGCACTCTCGTGGTTATCCCACGCACCCTGACGGCACAGTTGTACGTCGGTCTGGTGATTCAACCTGTTGTGCTGCCATTCGTGAACAGCATTCCAGGGGGTGCTTTCCAACAGGATAACGCTCGCCCGCATACCGCTGTTGTAACCCAACATTCTCTACAGAGTGTCGACATGTTGCCGTGGCCTGCTAGATCACCATATCTTTCTCCAATCGAGCACGTATGGGACATCATTGGACGACAACTCCAGCGTCACCCCCAACAAGCATTAACCGTCCCTGTATTGACCGACCAAATGCAACAAGCATGGAACTCCATCCCACAAACTGACATCCAGCACCTGTACGACACAATGCATGAACGTTTGCATGTTTGCATTCAACATTCTGGCGGTTACACCGATTATTAATCTACCAGCATTTCACATTTAAAATGACTCTTCTCGCGCTTACATTAAGCTGTGATCTTGAAACCTTAATCGATTAAATACGTTACCTGTACAACTGTATTGCCGCCATTTCATTCCTCTACAACAATTTTTTCATGGTGTTGGGATTTTTTTCCCTCAGTATATAAACCCTACATTTTACAAGGGCTATTAATTGCAAATACCTGAAGGTGGTGAGAAAGTTTCACATTTTTTCTTACTTGGTTGCAAACATTTTTGCCTTGTATATTAACGTTACGCGTTATGTGTTGGGAAAACACGTCTAACCAATTCCAACCTGGAGTGCAATGTTCTTATTTTAAAACTCATTATTTGATGAATTTCCAAAAATTGGTTTAATCTCATTTCATAGCTTCCCTCTACGGTAAACTTTAGTAAAATGCGAATAATTATTTCTTAGTTTGAAGGAATGCTTGAGCTTATGAAAGTCGATTTGCTATTTGATATATAAATAAAACCATTTTAACAAAATACTAAAGATAAGGTAGTGATAGACGTACAACATTTCACAGACTATTTTTGCCTGATATAAAGAATGCGATTTGATATCTGTTGATATATTTCATTAGCTCATGCAAAAAAAAAACTTTTGTGGACAATGACATGTGGAACACATTGTAGCAGCAAATCATTGTAATCAATTACCTTGTGTTCGTATGTCCTTTGTAAATTGTCACAGTTTGACCAAGCAATGTAGGATGAGCTCCTCGAGTACCGCTAAGTTGTCCACAAGTAGGTTTCTGATCATTCGTCTGCGCTCCGTCAGGCTTCGAATCGCACTGAGGAAGGAATGCTGGGTTCGTCTTACGGCACGTGTTCTTTTCCTTCCGTGGAGCTACTAGCTTTAAATAAGGGACGGGCGATTGCGTGTAGCTCATCGAGTTATCAACAGTTGTCGTAAAATCTCTAAGCAAAAGTCCCCAGAAACAGCATGCAGGTGGCCCTTAACATATCGATATAAGTGATCCCTGTAGCACGGCCAATATCCATTACACGTGTAGTGTCCGTATTTTGCAGCTTCCGATCCAGAGTACCACATTATATTCACCTCGTTCATGCAAAGGATATGTGTGCTGCTATGTTGTAGTATTGAAGCAAAGCTTGTCTTACTACAAATATTCCTCGGTCATATGGGTTGGCAGAATTATCTGAACACCCGTCTCTTTGCCGAAATAAATCTATCAACCTCAAACCTGGTACTAAATGATGGAGAGTTAAGCTATAACGTTCAGGTGACATTGCACTAGTTTCAGGGGAGTGAATGTGCCCTAGAAAAGCATCCGACAGAATTTGAGACCCGGACACATGGCTTTCCCGTGGACTCACGACATCTAATATTATTTATATCTCAAATGTTCGTCTTCTCTTTGGCGGTCCAGCCATTTTATACAGAAGTAAACGTTTGTAAAAAGAAAAAGCCACTAGATTCCAGAATTCCACTTTTTGACCAGAAAAAGGAACTACGTTCCGGATCTCCTATGCCCATTTTCGATGTTTTTCTGCGAACTTCAGTATTTTTAAATGATGTACTGAGATGAAGTGTGAAAATGTCATATGTTTAAACTGTACGCGCATAGAATAGATGGAGTATTGCGCTTTTGCTGTGGGTGCACTCTTCTGAGACCCCTGGTTTCAGACAATGGTTAGTTGCAGAAATGCAGGAAACGAATTACTGTGAATAATACAGCCGGGACGACTATCACATAAAACAATGATGGAAAATATAAGCACTCGGCGAGAACTAAAACTGCAGTGCTGTTTTTAGAGAATTTGTATATTTATGATTTTGCCGAACAATGTTGTAATCAAGAAACTCCTCAAATCATACCTGCTCCTTGGAGATTACTGCTGGAGAATCCCACTTTTACTGTAAACATGTTTTGATTACTTACTTACTGCCATTTGTATTTCTTTTTCATGCATTTGTACATATTTTCATTTTGTTACTTCCTGTGCGAATTATACTGGACCTTGTAGTACGGCGCAAGCGTTGTATCTCGCTGATGCACAGAGGTGTGTATATAAGCCAGCGTTTCCCGTGTGAGTTTCTCGTTGTGTCTGAGGTTGGGTCTGTAAAGACAAACCCGAATGATCTCGCACATTGTTTTAATCATTTTAACCTTTCAGACAAGTTTTAATTTTCGTAAGTAAAGGTGTTTTCACGGCTTGCGATGATTCGGCTTTGTTTATTTTGTTTTGAAATGGGTTTCGTCTTGTTCTTCATGCTTAAGACAGCAAATATGATTGTTTACCAGTAAATATAATACTGCCTGTGACAAACAATGTCTGGGAGTCAGTATTCGAGTAATTTTTTTAAGTATCATATGATTTAATTCTCGTACAGGACATATCTTTGTCATGTTCATTTTCGAAATAACCTCACATGTAATTGAATTATTTGCAGTTTTAGCACAAGGTCTTAATTAAAATACGCCAGACAAATATTTCCAAAAAAATTGATTACACATCCAAATATTGCTGGCTTTATATGAATTTAATCAACGGAAATATTATACAAGGGTTGTACCAAAACAACTGAGAATGTTTTTATAAAAAAACTTTGAGTAGTTTTATTATAAAGAAAGTGGTCATGTTTTTGGAAATACATTGTATCAGATGCAGGTCTGCCAACGTTCCTCCCACTTTTTTAATGTCCTCTGGAATTCTTCTACGGAAATGCTCTTGAAGCACACCTGTGCAACTGTAATAAGTTGTTGAACAGTCTGAAATTTGTCTCCATAAAAATATTTTTTAAAATGTGGAAAAATTAACTGTCGCACGGCGACATAGTCTAGAAAATATGCAGGCTGTGTTCTCAACTTAATTTTTATTTTCTTCAAATAAGGAACGACATTTCTTTTCATTTGCGGCACAATGCTGGCCTATGCTGCATTCCATATGGCCTCACATGAAAAGAAAAGTTGAACAAATTCGTTTCATGCCCAAATGCTTGCTTAGAATTCTATGAATTTATGATATTTTAATGTGAACCATATCTACGATATCGCTAATTTATGGGCGTACGTCTTCCTGTGTAATAACATCGATTGAGTTAAATTTTACCTCTGTGGTACTCGTTCAAGAAGGTGTTCATGTTCCTCCCCGCGAGGTTAAATTTAAGTACACACGGTCATTGGTAAATGCTTTATGCCAACTGTAAATTGTTGATTTTCCTAGACCATCATCTTTATAAGCCTCTTGCATAAGACCGAAGGTCTCTCCGACAGGCTTCTTAAGTAGACAGCAAAATATAATGACGCATCTTTGTTTCTCTTTCACAACCATTTTTCCGGAAAAAAACAGCGCGAAGACAACTGTTAGGCGTTCACAAAACAACGCTTATTAATCTGGATTGTAAAACACTTTCTGAAAAACGCAAGCCACTTTCCGTCATTTGTGGGGTGAATTAATAAGGCATATTAATGATAAAACATTTTCTGTGGAATGACGCAAATAATCCTTAATTTCACAGATTTTTCGTATCACTGGGATATTCTGAGTTTTCACAAATATTTCTGCAATTTCTTTCATATATTGACGATAAAGTAACGTTTTACAGATGTGTTAAAGGAAAATTCTGATTTTTCAGAAACATTTCCTCAGCTTCTTTCATATGTTAACGGAAACATTCGTTCTCACTCTTTCCTTATTCGTCTGACGAGAAATCCCTGATAATAGGAGCGACAGGTGAGGATTTTTGAGGTTTCTTTAAATTTTAAATTTCAAACATCTGTCGAATTTTGTAGTTCTGTAGCGAGATTGGATGTTGTGGATAGCATATCGCATGAATTTTGTTTATTGGGCACAGGATATTTCTTCACCTCTGCCATATTTTGTGCACCAGCTACTAATGCCTATTGTGCTACTCTAAGAAATCGAGTACTTAACTTATTCTATAGATGAATATACGATATCTGTGTATTAGTCTTTGTATTTTTCTGTGAAATATTACTATAAAATGTACATTTCAACTTTTTTATAGGTCACTAAAAGTAATTGTCTGCTTAAAAAACATGTTGCAAAGCACTTTGTTATTTCGAAAAGCCAGAATGAAAAATTGTTAATTTATAAATAGTCCTCCTACAGTTAAAAAAATGTACAAACCTGCTCAACAAAATAATAAACTCCAACAGAAAATAAAGTGAATAAATCACTCGTATTATTGACAAAAAAGTTCATTGTTGTTTTACGATGTACGTGATTTGGATTCCCAGTGTCTGTGGCTCAGTGGTTAAAAGCGGGCGTTTCCTGATGAAACAATGCAAGCGGCGCAGGTTCGATCCTGACTGGAATGAAAGGAATATATGGAGAAAGGGATGAAAATGCAGGGTCGACGGGATTTCAGAATTTTAAGTTAAACACAGAAAAACCTGAAAGTGTTTTTTTCCGAAATAAACGGAATTTCTGACTACGAGCAGTCTTTAAATATACGGAAGTTAAAATAAACGAGCACTTTTAAAAACGGAAATTTCTGAAAAACACTGACACGTACCAGTATTTTTGCTCCATGTTATTTTCGGAAATTTTTCATGAATTCACTCCATTTATTTTTTACAGTATGAGCTCTACCGACAACGCATGCGTGATAAACAAAGTTTTCCGATTTCAATTCTTTCCACAACGTCTAACGTTTTTTCGAGATCTGTGCCAAGGTCGAACACAGTATTGCAAATTTTTAATGCAAACATTTCTTCAGTTGTATTGGGAAAATATATGAATGTCCTTGAATCCCTTTGTATTTTTTGAAGAGATTGCTAAATAGCTCTACGTTAGGGTGGTTTCAAATTTTTTTTTTTTGCAGATTCGATGCTCCCGCCACTAGAAATATTCCTTTCGGTGTTATATCTGAAAAAAATTAAAACAATAGAGCCATGCTTAGAGGTCGCCCAGCACGTTAGAAATTGTAGGTTATTTGCATGATATACTCTACATAATGTTGCAAAAATAAAACAGCCATTCGTATACATACTTATTGAGAACCTATATAACAGTTCTTGTATCCTTTGAAATTTTTGAAGAGATAAAATATATTGCTGAATCGCTCTACAATGTAACGTCACACATGTGAAGTTTACATGCGTGTCAGAATTAAAGAATTGTAGAAGGTAAGAAAATTTTACCATCACATTCCCACACTGCATGAAACTAAATCTCGTACTGATCCTGTTCTTTATGATCGTAATTTAGAAAGTTCCCTGTGTTGCCAGTTACATTAATAATCACTGCAGTGGTTAACAAATCAAGCCCGTACCTTTTGAAATTAAGAAGAGACAGACAGGTGACTTGAGTTTCTGAAAGCGTATGTCTTTCCAATTGATGTGCACTTACCGTCCCAAATAAAGATCAAACCAAGTGGTTCCCACGACAATCTCAAGCCCTGTGAGTGTCTCGGCTGTTTCTTTCCTGATGCACAGGGAACAAAATGACGTAACTAATCTGTTGCTAGAACAATCAACTACACTCACGGACAATGAAATTTGCGCACCTAGAACAAAATATGCTACTACCAAGAAATTTGCAAACAGCTACAGTGCCTGCTGGTATGTAAATATTCACGTTTGGTACGACTGAACCTCACCGCACACCCTGATTTGGTGCTGCAAACACGAACCGGTAACCTTATAAACCGGCGTGTATTCGATGCCCTATGAAAGCGAAAAATACCGGTCGACGCAAGCAGGTGTACAGAGTCACCAAAATGCCGGGTAAATGCCTGAGACATACATTTACGCAACTTGCGGACTTTGAGAGACGCCTGATCATAGGGTCGAAAACCGCAAGGTGGTCGGCACGCCGTATAGCACGCCACCTGGATCGTTCTGATCATACTGTCTGACTGTGTTGGGAGCAGTGGGCACGTGACGACCCTGCCACATGGTGTAGCCGTTCGGTATAAACGAAGAGGATCATCGGTAAAGAGGACAGAAGGATCGTGCCCCTGGCACGAACGGATCCAACGCGGACCCCGTCCACTATTGAGGAAAATGTAGCGGCTACTGTGTGCTCACGTACAATGTCCCGACGCCATGATGAAGCGAATCTGCGATTACATCTCCCCTTACGTACGCTGCCATTAACATCGGAACATTGCCTACGCTCCGTTGGTAGTGATGCCAGGATAGAGCGACGTGGAACGCCACAGTCTGGCGACGTGTGGTGTGTAGCGATGCGTGCCGCTTCGTTTAGGGGACAGATGTTCATCGCGTCCGGGAGTGGAGGTCACCGGCCCAACGGCACAATCCAAACCTTGCTATCGAGCGCCGCAACTCCCCAGCTGGAGAGATTTTGGTCAGGGGAGGAAATGGCTCCCCAGACCAAAATCTCTTAAGTTGGGGAGGATGCCGATTAGCTCTAGTATTGGTACCTGAATCATTGAGGGGGTAGCGGTATGTGGATGAGATCCTACGGCCCAATGTGCTCCCATTCCGGACTAGGACTCCAGTTACGCTATACCAGCAAGATAATGCACGCCCGCACACAGATCCGGATGCCGAGGACTGCCTACGTCATGTCTAGACACTTCCATGGCCTACCCACTCCCAGATATGTCCCCTATCGAGCATGTGTGGGACCAGTTGAAACGCCGGCTGACTCTGTGCCGCATTATCCGGGATTTGGGGCACACTATCCAGGACGTGTGGGTCAGTCTACCGCAGGATAACATCAGGCGTCTCTTCGCCTACATACCAGACCGCATTGCAGCATGTATCGCCGCACGAGGCGGTGCGAGCGCTACTAAAGATGACCGGACTGCGTGCCACAGATCCCACTGCATGTGTCCTGCAGACCGCATTGCAGCATGTATCGCCGCACGAGGCGGTGCGAGCGCTACTAAAGATGACCAGACTGCGTGCCACAGATCCCACTGCATGTGTCCTGCAGCTCTGTTCCTGCCATCATGTGTATCATTCATCTGTATCATTACGATCATAAAATTTCAGTGCAATCCGATGCTTCCTTCTTGGTGAGCAAGTTTCATTGTCCGTGAATGCAATCTGATAATAGCAAATGAAGATCTTTGGAACCAATCTGCCATTACTAAAATTCATTAGTAAAAAATACGTATTTCGAAGAAAGCTGCAGGAAAAGAAGCACTGTTTGAAAAAGTATTTACTGAGTATATGTAGAAAAGATAAGCACTGTTCCTGATGCTGTAATATGCGACATTGAAAGACTTTCCAAAATCGTTTCACAGAGTTCTTTTTTTCCTTATTTTTTTCTTTTTCTTCTTTTCCTTCTTTTTCCCTGCATCAATGGATTTTAGTGTATTAGAAATTCTATGCTAAATTGCTATTCTGTTAAATTGATGTCAGACAGATTTGTTGTTTCCTATATTCTAGTTAGTCACTAATGACATTTCTTCAATCTTTATTTCAATCGTTTTCCAAAGCGAAATTAAACTGCTTTGGGGGAGTGGAAACGTTACATAAAACTAATTGGTTTCAAATCAGCAGTATTACTCCTTATTTTCGTGGTGATGTCCTAATAAAAGCAACTTCAAAATCCACCTACCGATATAATAAAGTCTCTTGGCGTGGGTCAGAGGTACGCACGGCAGCCCTTTTAGCGAGAAATCGTCGACTCTAGAAATGTAAGAGACCAGTCTTCAGATTACGTTTATAAAAGTAATCTAGCAGACACAGTCGGATTCTTGCGGGGAGGCATGCAAATTAAAATACGACTTACTATGTTGACAGAAAGACATCTTCAATCTATTATAATACAATAACGTCTTCGTCTATACCCTTATCACGTACCTCTCGTTTTCATATTAACACGTTGCACTCTTTACGACACATGAGGTACTTACAATTGACTGGGTAACCTCTTGTCATTCTTGCCTAGCGAGCATTGTTTTGGAATGGCGCGTTGCTTCTGCGCCCTTCTCTATATACAACTATTGTTGACTTATATACACCTTTTTGTATCCCCTTCCATTGGAGTCCAAAGTGTCATGCTCCCATAATTTATAACCTACACAGTACAGATGCATTTATTTATGATATTAAGAAAAATAGATGTTATGCAAATTATTAAAATATTTCCTGGCGCCTGAACTAGTACAAGCCTGTGTGTTACGTGTTCTCAGCTTCTATTTACGTGCTGTTATTACATTATAAGGACTTTTAAATTCAAAAGTAGCTTTATTTTCATTAGTTGCATAATTGTTTCACCTGCTGTGAATGTATTAAATTCTAATAACAACTTTGGTGTTACCTCATGGTCGATACTGGCAATGTATTGCAGATAGTGGTTGATCTATATTTTAAAAAATGTGGTATTTGATCTTTGTACCTCCCTTAGTTCCGGTAATAGCTCTTGGTGTCAGCTCATTTACATACACTGACTTTGCATTTGAGCAGTCATCAACTTCGCATTAAAGCTGACACTCATTGTTCTGCTGAACAAGTATTTAAACAAGTGGCTTCAGTCTGCAACATGTATTTCATCGTGCAGGCCGCATTTTAGTAGTCAGAAGCGAACCAGCGAAAAACTAATACCAAGAATTAAAGGTAAAATGTGACCCACATAATTGTAAGTAATATCACCACGCGTATAAAGGGTGCTACGTGGTAATGTGAATAAAGAAAAGTACATTTAAAAGAGTATGGACGAATGACATCATTGCACCACAACAGAGTGCAAATTCTTTCCTGTTTACGATGTAAATCCGAATTGAATTTATATGCAGCCCCTCAACAATCGTAGTTGTTTCCTAGGTTACTGTTACAAACGCAATTTGCAGACGGGTTTCTTAGCAATACAGGTGTCGATGGTTGACAGCAAAAAATGTTGCAGGCTCTTGTATTAGGACATTACCATTTTTTCCACTAAGTGATGTAGATCTAAATTGATTTGACTAACATTTCATTTTGCTTGCAATGAATCATCAAAATTCGACATGCGGTATTTTTTATGTAGTAGAAATTCAGAATTCTGTAACTCAGGTAATTAAAAAATGAATCATCATTATGTAAAAAACTTTTGCCGTTTCCTTTTTAATTGGTTTGAATCCGTTTTTTAACGGTGTGAATATTAGCTCACTACACAAATGCATTCCAAATTTTGTTGAATGGGTTTTCATAAAATGTTTTATTAATGTACCTTCTTTTAAAAATAAAATACTGCAAGAAAAACAACAACATAAAATATACTCCTCTCAATGATAAAAGAATAAGAGTTTTTGATGTACAAATCCAAGAAATGTGCAACACTGAAACTTAAAATTGGCCCAAATACGACCTTTCTATGCATCATGATGCACTCTTGTGTATATCGATTTGAAACAGTTCATACTGTAATTTTATTTCCACGTGTGATGTAACTGCACATTGCAAATAAAGGCTAACCTTCCAAAAAGGGCCCTTTCCGATAGATGGCGCAATGGTAGTACTTCCCCACTCCTCCTTTCACGTTAAATGCGTTATAGCTACTTACGTCACTTTGTTCTCTTAGTACGTGGTTTTCTTATGCTCACATTCCTATGGATATAGTAGGAACGCTTGGTAGTGATGGAATCGTCGTCGAAGTGGACGAAGCCAAAGTGGGAAAACGCAAGTATAAATGTGGTCGTCTCGTCGAGAGCACCTGCATTCTTGGCATTCTTGAAACCACGTCGAGCTAGGAACAACCATTATGACGGACCAGTGGGCATATTATGGAATATTTATTCCGACGGAATTGCCGTCTTTCCTCAGAACATTGCTTTGAAGTCCTGCTTCGTGCGATCAGAAAGTTCTTCCCTGGCGAATAAAACTTTTCTTGCTTTTACTCTGCTAGGTAGAGTTTCATATTCATGAGGAAAACTTACTCTTCCGCCATAATAAATATTTCACACATATGCCACAATGTACATTCATAAAGGTCCTTTTAATCCTTTTAAATGCCATCTTCAATCCATATTATTCACTTGCTTTTCCACTTTCACAACGTAGCGCAACGCTTTACGATGTAGCGATTACGTGTCGCCATCTATCGTCGCTTCACAAAACTATTTCCGGGCCACATTTGGAAGGTTTACCCAAATAAAGTGCATGTGAGTGGTGACTTTTACCGCTATTTTTAAACGTCTTGTTTCAGCCGAACGTTTTTACTAAGTCAGAACATTCAGAAAAAACACCCTGTACATACCCACATGCACTCAAGCATTAGAAAAAAATGTGGATACGCTAGATTTTCCTACTTACATGGAGGAGTACAAATCCCTCTATGTTTAAGGAACAATAAAATCAAAAGGCAGAAAATTCAGATCTCAAAATGATTTGTAATTTTTGTCTTCTAGACGAAAATTTCTGAAGCACATGTGTTGTCATGAAACAGATCTCCTATTAAGATAAGAGGTGTCTGCTTCTTCAAACATAAGATTTTTTTAGTTATTGTTTTTTCCAAAATAGTTCTATAATGAAGATATTTCCGTCCAAATAGTGAAGCGTTCGAATACCGTACGAGATATTCATTAAACTTATTTGAAGAGAAATAATAACATGAAGATGCGATGTACGAAAATCCAGGGCTTGCGAAAAGGTGTTGCTGAACATAGGAAAGTTAGCCCAAGCAATTTAAGGCCAAAGGAAATGTAGACATATTCGAAAAATCAAAACGATGTGGTGACAGCTGTTGCGGGAACATGCTGTGGATTAATCAGTAGTTCATAAGAAGCTTCCATCACAATCAAGGTTCAAAAAAATAATTTTAAAGTAGAAATTGAATGTAGTTTTAAATGCAAAACAACTTTATTTAAATTTTAAAACGTGAGAGAATTCCTGGGCCTGAAATGTTCGCAAGTCATTGAATCACCAGATATCTTCGGTGCTATGTGGAGCGAACTGGAAAAGAAGGGTGGGTTCGATTCTCGTCCCCACGAATTTGAGTTCTTACCCAAAAAAACTACTTTTTTTATTTTTTTATTTGTGTTTTACCCAATAAAACTAATTTTTTTCTATTGTTCAATACCGTCAATATCACAACCTATTCGTTGTAAACGATTTACTGTTTTATTAGGATTTACAACACAACCTATTCGTTGATTAGGAGTTATATCACAGCCTAGTCGTTGATTAGGATTTATATAACAACCCATTCGTTTTGTAGAGGATTCAGGATATTTGAATTTACACGTTTTTCCCGAGATGTCAACAATTCGTTGCTGACAAACCGCTAGAAAATCAGCAAGACATCTGAATTTATGTAAACATTCTATTCAATGCTTTTGCTTTTATGTAACGGGTGTGATGTGTAAAATGTTTGGAAACATTTTCGAACTTTATCTAACTCCGAATCTTAATGAACAACCTCTTATAACACAGAACTGGAATATTTCTAATACATTAGAAATAAGATTGTTAGTAAAGTCAAGCGTTATGTGCTTCACAGGCAAATTGATTACCATAAAATTGTAGCGCCAAATGAATTTCTGAAAATTCCAAAGGGATGGTCCGATACGATTGACGTCAGGGCCTCAGAGGATTCAATTGTCTTTGATAAATTTCTGTGGATAGGGAAGGACAAATCATCACTGTATTTGTCCTTTTCACATCCATAGAAATGTATCCACTCAAATCTCCATTCTCACACCTAACACATAAAGGAGTAACATTCAGTCAAATGTGGCTTTAACACAGTAAGAGTACTAATTCGTTTAAAAACCCAAATGCAAATTTATAAAGTATCTTAAAGCATTCGCTCCCGCTACATTGAAATTTTATATATTGCCTAAATGTTCATATTATATTCTGCGTTCTAATTGTCAGAAAATAAAGTAGCTAAGACTTTTGCAGCATTTTATAAAAGTAGCAGATACAAAAAAGTGCTTTGTTAGTGGGCTTTCAATTTATATCCCATTTCATTTTTGTCATGTTTTCTCGTTCACGTCTAACGTGATCTGTTCGCACTCATGTAGCAATGTTTCTTCAGCACTGGGACTAATTTTCTTGCTGCGGAATGTGTTATGTCGCACACTTTGTTTGGAAAACAGATAATATTTCTGAAATTGTGTACATTTTTTCTGATGTTGATAATTTATCTCTTTTTCACGTCTTGTAGCCCAATTCTTCACCGATATCATTACAAAAGAGATAATTTAAATTTTAACCGTTAGTGGTGTATGCATCTGAAGAAAGTGGTAAACAAGATTTTCTACGCTCCCTAAACAGACATCTTTACGTAACGTCATGGTTTTACGAAATCTGCTGTAAAACAATTCTCTCTCCTTCACATTTCAGTAGTACCCGAGGTATAACAGGTGATAAAAACTCTCTTCCTTTTCTTTGTATTCTGTTCCGTGATGAAAGGCACGGCAGCGAACGACTGTTCTCCAATAACACTAACATCGTTCCCTTGGGTAGAAACAAGTTATTCAATCATCTTTTCCCTCCTTTCTTTGAATAGTGGCCAATGTAAGAGAATATTTAGCAGGGAACCAATCGGAATGTTTAATAACACGATCTTTCTAATTTATCCGTTGAATACCGAAGCTAAGGGAACAACTAGGCTTTTCCAGTCGCAGGTTCATTCATTCCACCCGCATTCAGCCTACTTCTTATAGAACGAGAATGATTGTTGGAACTTATCTTACCAAATTTTATTAATTCCGAGTTACTTAATTCCAGCCTGTGTAAAGGTTACAAACCCCATATTACTGCGAAAAATAGCAAAAGACTTGAACACAATGAAGTCATACACCTTTACTCCTTTTACATCCTAAGAAAATGAAGACGAGATGTAGACTGTAGCTGGCCAAACTTCAGTGAAAACGAAAGCTGTGATTTCACTAGGGAAACCGGTGCTTTGTATTATGATCATATTTTTCATCATCGCAGCGATACAATCATCAATCGTTGAATACTCGAAATTTATTCCATAAACTTGTGTTCCAAGTTTTACAATCAATAAGGAGAAAAACGAAGTTCCATTTTCTTTCATTATCAAATTTTTTATATAAATTCTTTGATACAACTTTTTACAGGCTTGAATTTCAGTTCGTTATACAGGAATGGCTTAAAACCGTCCAAGTTTTGCAAATTGCCGACCCCATTTGAATATTTAATAAAATAGAACGTAGTTTGGGAAATGTGTCCAAAAAACTTTTAAAAGTGTTACAGATTAATTTAATAAACTTCAATATCTTTAATGAACAAAAGGCACATTAATTAAAACCTACTGTTGTGAAGCAGTAATTTAATGGGAAAAAAGTATACATATAAAATGTTATAATTTAAGTCTTGCTGAGTATTTGAGATTAGCGTCGGCCGAGAGGGGTATGATCAGTTCAGGAACACGCATTCCGTTATCTCATTGGTGGGTGCCGTCACAGCACCCAGACGGCACCCCGAATTGGAGACCGCGGTCATGGTGCTGATGTTTTGATATGGGGACAATCATGGCTGCTTCGATTCGAATATGTAAATTTTTATCTAGTGCTTTTTTTGTTCTGCGGAATACACAATGACATTTCGTTTTTGCCTTCACATCGCTACAGTGGAGAACTAAGCCTTTTGAAGGAATAAACATGTATTTTTGAACCACATTGATGCATTCGGTTTGGATCGTCATTTTGTGCTGTTTTCGATTTTTTTCCAATTCCCATCGAAACAGTGCAGGATGATTAAGCCTTTTGAAAGAATAAACCTATGTATTTCAGGACCGTACTGCATGGGATCCACATTCGAAATTTTTATATGATGTTTGTATATGTCATTCGTAGTTCCAATTTCTGTTTGCCCCCTTTTGAAAACTAAACAATCGCCACCCTGTTTGTGATCAAAGGTATCAGAAGGTAAAAATAATGTTTTGAATTGGGTGTTTCCAACCAGAAATAAAAAAATGACAGCACTGGCAGTCGTTTATGAACTTCTGGAGATTGGCTAATGTTATACAAAATCGTTAGTAACAGGAATTGCTAAAACTAGACGAAACCCGTCGGAATCGAAGGTATATTTTTTTTTTTTTGAAAAGAATGAACTCATATGAATCAACAAATGTGAACTTTATTTGATTTACAAATTCATTTAACCAATTCAGTAAAGACAACAGTCCAGTTCGTGATTTTTTCTTGTGTGACTGAATATTTAAGGACCACCACCACCACCATGAGCAACTCAATGGGCTATCCCTAATAAGATCGTCCCTACTTTAGGGTCACTGGTTCCAGGGAAGGGAGAGAAGCAGTGCCGTAAGACAAACAACATCCATGCCTCAGCAGGATTTGAACCCGGACCCTTCACAAACGAATGATCATAAGCCAGCCCTTGTGCTATAAGTAGTTGCTCGTCCCTAATTTCGGGTTAGTGGTTCCAGGGAAGGGACAGAGCCAGTGCCGTAAAACAAAAACCAGATTCATGCCTCACCGGAATTCGAACACGTTCGACGAAACTCATCGGAACTGACGATTAGTTTTTTTGATTTCTTTAAGAAAAAAACTCATGCAACTCGTCTTTAACGGAGAGTCGCTGGTTCCAGGGAGGGGAGTGAGAGCCAGTGCCGTAAGACAAACACAACGTCCATGCCTCACTGGGATTCCAACCCAGTACAAGGCACCCGTCGGAAGCAATGATATATTTTTTTTAAAGAATAAACTCATGTGAAACCTGTCCCTTATGTAGGGTCACTGGTTCCAGGGAAGGGTGGGAGCCAGTGCCGTAAGACAAACACAACGTCCATGCCTCACTGGGATTTGAACCCGGTAGACAAAACCCGATGAAATCGACGATTTGTTTTTTTTTAAAGAATAAACTCAAAATGAAACATTTATTTACATAATGGGAAATGTCTTACCTACGTGAATAAACTGTATCAAATGAATGTTAAATTGTATGTATACATCCCACTGCCCAATGGCACAATACAATCAGGTGTTCACTGTTCCAATAAGAACTTTCATATAAATTCTTGCTAGCGTTGTTTTCCACAACGGTCGCTGAGAAGAGACTTTGGACAATCTCAGTCAATCCATGTTTCCGCCTTCAACGGCGCGAGTCTAACCGCAAGCGATCGGATATGAACTGCACTCTTCTACCATAGACTTTACACTTATGCAATGATATCTGTAATAATAGCTATTCTTTAGTGCAACTTGAATATAATGTAAATACGTGGTAGGGGTGGAAACTCATTATGTTAATTAACGCTTATCGGCCAAACAACACTGGCTTCAAGCGATGATGAAAATTCCCCCAGCAGGAAGAAAAAATATTTGTAAGGTTCTTTTTGTCTGGAAACTGTCTATCAACGAAAAGTTGAAGACAGCCCGGCGTTCTTGCGCTCCCAGCTTTACTAGAAATAATCTGCTATTCGGGTGAGGGGAAGTAAAAACAATGGCAAGACATTCCAAATATGAATGAAATCTCAGGTATGTTGAAAACTTAACAAGAATGTTTAATCAAAGATAATCGTTCCAGCAGCCATTGTTCCTTGACCCGAGCTAATGCAAGTTGCATTTCCACGAACAAATGGTCAGAGTCTCTATTCATTAAAGAATACTCTTTCCTGCTAATATTCTTTACCTGTTCTTTTTCTATCACATACGTGAAAGTTATTCATCGTCGTAACCTTTCGTTCACCTCACTCTTCCTTTGCTCGGAAGCTATGCCTCGTGTTCTGTCCCCGAATACGCGTCCTCTCAAATCACTTTATCCGTAGGTCGTTACAGACCGCCGGTGTCTCCGTCCGGCTCTTCGAACCACGATCGTTTTCCCCCGTGCCCTAGCTGGCACGTCCTATCACCAGCTCTCTTTTTCGTGCTGCTCCCCAGCACTTTTCAGGATCCGCTCCCCGACCTCTAACTGTCTGTGCTGCTGCCCAGCACATTCCACGATCCGTTCCTAGCTCTAACTGTCTGTCTCGCTGTCTTCTTTTCTAAACCCAATTTTTTTCCAGTAACTTCTCCTCGCCTCCTGATTGGCTCCTGCCTTCTTCACCACAGACGCTCCTCTCTTCCCTAGTCGGAGCACACGTAGGGCAGGCGTCCCCCCGCCTCTATGTGGCCCCCTTCCCTTTTCTCCTTGACCTGTGAATTCCGGCTCTAACCTTGAGCTCCCCGTGTGCTCTGCAGCTTGCATTTCTCCCGGGCAGAAACAATAGCGGTGCCTCCGTGAATACATCGTAATTACAATAGGTGATCGGAATGTCACCTGTCTGGTACATATACATGTTTAACACCCGTTCTAAGTAATACACATGAAAATATTTGATCTAAAATGTTCATGACCTGTAAGATCAATGTGATTTAATGTCCATCACACAATTTACAGATGCGTATAATTTCTGCCCCCTACATAAGTTTTGCAAATATATTTATTTCATGTTAATGTGAGCTTGAATCGCCGTCAAACAAAATGGTGGTCGTCAGTTGAGTTTCAGGTATGAATGCATTTCTTTTCTTCTGTGGTGCAGAATAATATATATATATTATTTGGGGGGGCCAAGGCTGTTAGAAGAATTAAAATGTGATGCGTGGTCGGTCATGAAGTAATGCATTGATTGAAGTTATACATTAATTTTTTTGTTCCCCCTTGTGTAAGTGTATTTGAATTAGTCCGCCCCACCCTTATCGCCCTTTCATTAGAAGGAAATTCAACCCATTGGGGTCAAGTGGAAAAGGGTGCAGCTTAGAGATGTGGCCATGTTTTTGTTAGAGTACACTAAATTTATACATACCAACGTTAAAACCATTTTGCCGTTGCAGAAATCTCAGCATTATGGACCTGCGTGGTGGAGGGAGAGGCAAGCAAGGCACACAACCCCTCCCTCGCCCTGTGTATCTAGGAAGAGCATGATGTCCTAAAGAGACGCCGGCCAACTTGTTAAGCTTTTACGAGCAGACCCTAGAAACAATCTCAGCAAAAGACTGCACACACACAGCGCTGTCCCATCAAGACATGCACTCACACAAAAGACTACAAAACTTTAGATGTTCACCCGTTCTGCATAGAACAGCCTAGTCTGCTCTATGTTAAAGCCCCTAGTGGGTTAGAACAGTGTTGCGAGCTATAAGCGTAACATCCTTTGCCCAAGGATTTCTGTTGTTCAACAGACCCCACGTCTAGCTTCAAATCAGTCTTCTACATACAGTTTTGGTGCTCCAACACATCCTAATACGCACAGTGGAAACACAGGCAGGTGGCTGCTTCAGTGTGTTTGCCGCACTTGTTTATACCCACCAACAGCAAAATGTACATCTGGTAGGTAATTCCTCTGTTACAGTGTATATTTGTCTTAAAATTTTATCAGAAACCATGATATCAATGTAGAGAAGCAAAAGATTTAAGAAAAGGAATATGTAAGCACTTAACAAACCATGCCTACAAATTTTGCATTTAAATTTTCCGAAACAAATGACACAGTCATTCGTATCATTAAAAGGTTTTGTTGCTGAATGCAAATTTTCTGAGTCCTGTCAAAAATAATGACAGGAAAGCGATAAAGGAAACAGGGCAGGAAAATATATTGTACAATATATGCACTGCCTTTAGTTTATGCTAAGAAAGGAAGCAAACTAAAATGGTCTCATATTCCTACCAGGTTATCTGTTTATTCTGTTTTTTAAATTAAAATTTTATTGATGTGAGGTGGGTGGCATGTATTATATTTCTACTAAGTTAATTCAGTTGATCACAGGTTATCTTATATTTTGCCCATAGTTAAATGATATTGCTTATTTGGTATAAAATGGCTAAGACCTCCTTGATGGTATCTTCGCCGAGATTTAAAGGTATGGTCTTCGCAACGATCAGTATAAATTCAGATCTTTTTTTTTTTTGCAAGAAAGAAATTTTGTTTTTTGTAATGGTGCTTACTCTGTAACGGAAGCACTCAGTCATAATGACGACACAACAAAGCGGCTCTTATTTATTGACCTCTATAAAGTTAGCTTCAAAACAGATATTCTTCACAACAAAGCTGGAAATGTTAGGTAATTTTTGCGTGAAACACATTTTTTTCTCTTTCCCGTGGCATAAGGAACACTAATAGAAAATATAAGAATATTTTCAGCTCATAAAAAATACCAATCAGAGAAACTTTTTGGCAAAATAGATAGAAGCAGCAATTTCTTTTTTCTATTTCATTACATTTCATGAAATACACTGGCGGAAAGTGAAAAAAGAACACCAAGAAGGAGACGTCTGATACCAACGAAATTTATACAGCACAATAACGGAATACAGAGGATAACGTGATCAAAACATTGTCGCAAAATACAGCTGTATTTGCTGGTAAACTGAAAAATAACATTTCCATGTAACATGGTTAGTACGAGGTTGAACCGCTATGAACTGCGTCACACTCTGCAATTCTGGCATGGAGTCTGTCGTACAGATGTTGGATGTAAGTTTGGGGTATTGAGTTCCAAGCATCCTCAACCTGGACGCGTAAATCGGGGATGGTCGTGGCTGGCCGTGGAGACCGGATAAGTCATTGTCCCATAAAATCCCACACGTGCTTATTGGGGGAAAAATCCGGTAAACGTGCAGGCCATGGAAGCTGTCTCACACCCTGAAGTGCATGTTGCGTTGCACGTGCCGTGTGTGAGCGAGCGTTTTCCTTCTGGAAACCACCACGATGGACCGACCTTGCAGATGGCACAACAACGGGCTGAATGATGTTGTTGATGTAGGAGGTGCTGTTTAACGTAACCGGTACAAACACTAGTTGTGTACGGGAATAATAGCTGATCGCTCCCCACACCAGGAGACCATCAGTAGGCCTTGTGTGTCGCTGACGGAAGCAAGAAAGGTGGAGACGCTCCCCTGTACGTCTGCTAACTCGCATCCGGCCATCAGAGGTCCCCAAGCGGGATCTGCTTTCATCGCCATCGCTGAACACGACACATCGCCATTGCGTGATCCAGTGGAGACGTTGGCGACACCACTGCAGCCGTTCTGGACCGTGGGCTGGAGTCAGAGGCACACATGCCGGAGCCACACGTGCACGTGGTCCTGCATCCAGTAGACGGTTGCAGATTGTTCTCGCAGTCACCTCAGGTGCAACGGCAGTTCGGATTTGCATCGCAGTGGATGTTTTGCTTGACAACGCCGCTCTTCTTATGCGTCGATCGGTTCGCTCATCAGTCCGACAGTGACTTCCGGTTCCACGTCTTTTCCTGTGGGAATGTTCTTCGGACTATCTACGCCACCGTCGTACAACCACCGATAATTCCCGTCCAATTCGCTCCGCAATACGAAGGTACGACCACCCGGCCTCGTGGAGTCATACTAGACGATCTCGCTCAAAGTCCGATAACTGCTGAAATCGTACGCGTCTTCCATGTCCAGGTATTGCAGCTTCTTCAGTGTCTTCGCACGTGTCCGTACGCCGACGACTGATTACATTCACTTCGCCGTACGCCTTAAATACCACCGACGATAATTAGCATATTATGCCGTGCTGTGGCGTAAGCGCTCACCGGTTGGTGCCGAAATTAACATCACACCTACGTAAACTCGACCCCATTAACATATGTAAATTTCATGATCGTCCGCTAATTCCTGCTTGGTGTTCTTTTTTCACTTTCCGGCAGTGTAGTTGCAAAGAAACCTAAAAAGATCGCATAGGCTAACACATATTTAAATATTAGAAGCCAATGTAACATGGAGTTCTCAAATGACTTCGTATAGTGCATATAATGTTCAATAGGTAACAAGAAAATAATCGTTGAGGTTGTTAAAAGTCAGTTCGAAAGTATTCTATCCCTAAAGTAAAAAATCGAACGCAGGAAGCAGATCATCTTTTTTCATTTCAAACACTTTAATAAGCTTAGATATTTGCATCTTTCTAGGAAATGTGATTTGTTTCGAAAAATGAACGGCCTTTGAACAAACTTTGTTAATTTCGTATGGAGAATATCACATGAATCTGTAAGCGGTACGCAACCTACTTCAAGGTGCAGTGTATTGCTTTTTAGCATTGAAAAAAAGAATAATCAATAGAGATAAAATATTTGAAATAAAAAAAGAGATAATTAATAAAATTTTGATAATATTCATGGTAATATTCTTTATTTCACCAACTACAAACTGCAAACTTGAATGCTTGTAATTCGAACTTTGCCGCATACTGTGATTTTGAAAATAATTCATAAAAACAGATTATTACAATTTGTACCTGGTGCGAAGGGATGAATGTATATTGAAAAAAACGGATTAATTGCAAAAAAAGATATGTTACGGTACACTTCGAAGGATATGGCTTTTACAGATCCAGCATATGTCTGAACGGCAATACCTCTCTTTGTTCTGATTTTCAAGCGAAAGAAAAAATTGCGCTTATAGGCTAACGCCTTAAATATTCATTCAAAATAACAAGCACATTCTATGTAGGGTACACGCTAAGGTTACTTTGATGACTTCCGGTTCCACGCCTACTGTAATTTTTCTTTACAAAAATGTATTCTTTTCTAGTACATCATTAACGAGATTCATTACTGAAATTCACAAAGAAAAATTATGGTCACTTGATACAGAGAAAAATTACAGTAGGTTGCTAGTACAAAATTTATAACGGGAAATGAAGCACAAGCAACGCTGAAGTTTAAAAAAAATTACCTTTTTTGAATTAATTTAAAATTATTATTTTTTTAATTTTTGCATGGTAAAGAGAAAGTTGTTTAAGAATCTACGATATGCATCCTAACTAGACGCCGATCTCGTGAGAGATAATAGTTCCATATCATCATCATCATCATTGTAAACCATTATCAATCCACTGCTGGACGAAGGTCTCCCCAAGTTTCCTCCACAACGGTCTGTCTTGTGCCAGTCTAATCCATGTCACCCCTGCATACTTTCGAATTTCATCTACCCATCTCCCATGTGGTCTTCTTCTGGGTCTTTTCCTGTCCCTTGGAATCCAATCTAAAATTTCGGCTGTCCATCGATGATCTGTCCTTCTGGCAGTATGTCCAGCCCATTGCCATTTCAGGGATTTAACTCTGATCATGATGTCTTCCACTCTTGTCATTTTTCGGATCCACGAGTTCCTCTTCTTATCCCTCCTGGTTACACCAAGTATGCACCTCTCCATGCTACTTTGAGTTGTCTGCAGCCTTTGTATGTCTCTTTTAGTTAAGGTCCACGTCTCTGCACCATACGTAAGCACTGGAAGGATGCATTGATCAAACACTTTTCTTTTAAGACATAATGGCATACTGCTCTTGAAAATTATGCTGTTTCTTCCAAAAGCTCTCCAGGCAAGTTTTGTACGCCGATTAATTTCTTCATCAATGTGACCCTCACTTGATATCTGCTGTCCAAGATAAACGTACGTGTCTGTTATCTCCAGCTTTTCCCCATCAATCGATAAATCTTCATTTCTTGCAAAAGCATTGAACATCACTTTTGTCTTCTGAAAGTTCATTTTTAATCCCACTTCTTTACTCTTGTCAGCAAGTTCCTGGATCATACTCTGCAGCTCTGATGGGCTAGTTGCAAAAATGACTACGTCATCAGCAAAACGAAGGTGGGTTAGATAATCTCCATTAATCTTTATCCCCTTGTTTTCAAAGCTCAGTGACTGAAAAACACCCTCCAATGAGGCATTAAAGAGCTTCTGAGATGTGGTGTCACCTTGTCTCACTCCATTTCCAATTTTTATGTGTGTTGTATTTTCAAACAGCCTAATCTTTGCACTTGCATTTTCATAGATGTTATTAATAATATTAATGTATGCATCTTCAATACCGCAGGTTTTCAGAGCCATTGTAACTGCTGATGATTTCACCGAATCAAAGGCTTTTTCATAATCGATAAAAGCCATGCACAATGGAAGTTCATATTCCCTCGCTCTTTCAATTAGTTCTCTCAGCACGTGGATATGATCTATTGTGCTGTAGCCACTCCTGAATCCAGCTTGTTCTCTCGGTTGAGCCATGTCCAGTGTTACCTTCAAGCCGTGTAAAAGAACTTTAGTGAAGATTTTATAAACTACTGATAGGAGGCTGATAAGTCTGTAGTTTCCGAGATCCTCAATGTCACCTTTCTTATGTAGCAGGATCATTGTAGCGGTGTTCCAATCCCCAGGAATCTTTCCTTCATTAAGGCATCGAGTGAAAATTTGGGCGAGTACTGTTTCGATTTCTCCACTTGCTTCTTGTATGATGTCTACAGTAATTCCATCTTCTCCTGGAGCTTTTCCCCGCTTCATGTTCTTGATTGCATGTGCAACTTCTGCTGGAAGGACTGGAGGAACTCTGGTACTGGTATCTTTCATGATGTCTGGAGTGCATGTATCATCACTTTCATATAATGTGGAGTAGAAATCTTTCACTCTTGTCAAAATTTCGCCTCTATTTCTTATTACAGAACCATCTTCTTTTCTCAGTGCCATAATCTGTTTTCTTCCCTTACTGAGATGTCCCTTTGCTATCTTTAGGCTTTGGTTGTTTTTAATTGCTTTCCTCACTAGTTCACAGTTGAATTTTCTTACGTCTTCAGTGGTACTTTTTCTTACTGTCTTGCATAGCTCTATATATTCCACTTTGGAAGTCACATCTTCTTTAGTTGTCCTCATCTCTCTTCTTTTTTGCATCAACATTTTCGTTTTTCCTGATAATTTATTTACATGCAACTTGTTCTTAGACCCAGCTAATTTTGTTGCTTTTTCCATAAGAGCTTTGGTTACTTTTCTGTTAACTTCAGAGATGTCCACTTCTTCCGATGTTAGGCCTTCTAAAGCAGAGAACCGGTTCTTCAGTTCCAACTTGAAGGTATTATGGTGTTTTTTAAGGTTGGTTATGTCAATAGATTTTGTTTGTCTTATGAGCTTGCCACGTTCAAGTTTAGTGTTCAGGTGCATCTTACATCTCACCAATCTATGGTCACTACCTGTGTTGAACTTGTTTAGCACACTGCAGTCTTCTATGACGACTTTTTTGTTACACATAATAAAATCAATTTCACTTGTCGTCCCATTTGGATGTCTCCATGTCCATTTCCTCTGTGGCTTTTTCTTGAAGAAGGAGTTCAAGATGAAAAACCCTTCTGCCTCTGCAAACTCAACGAGAGTATTTCCACGCTGGTTTCTGTTGCCGTGACCGAATTTACCTACTGAAGTTTCATTCTGTTGCCGTTGCCCTATTTTTGCATTGAAATCTCCCATAATTATTTTGAAGTGCTGCTTATCTTTATTATTTAGATGACAAATGTCCTCATAAAATTCTTAAATTTCTTCTTCAGGATGACTTGTGGTGTGTGCATAAGTTTGAATAATCTGAGCCTGGTATCTTTTCGAGAGTTGGATAACAAGCCGTGCAGCTCTGTCAGAGGAACTTTCAACTTCTACAACTTTATCCTTCAGTTTCTTGTTTATTATAAATCCAACACCACTAGTTCTGCCAGTATCTGTCCCACGATAGTAGAAGAGATGTCCACTTTTCAGTTCGATGAGATCTTCTCCTTTTCTCCTTACCTCACTTAGCCCCACGATGTCCCATTTGATCTTTTGTAGTTCCTCTTCCAATTCAAGAAGCCTTGAATCAGAAGATAGGGAGCGTCCATTGTACGTTGCCAAGGTCAGCATTAGATGGCAGCCTAGTCCGGTCCTCCGGGGATTCTTAGCACCCTCTGCCTTCATGTCGCATTGGCCGCTGCCTTGGCCAGGTACATTCCAGCTGCCGGAGACTGAGGGCCAAGGTTTAAGTTGTGGAGTCATTTTGGAGGGTTTGGCCATAACTCACCACGCTGGCCAAGCGGGTTGGTGAGTGTGGGATAGAATTTCCTTTAATCCCGATGGTATAGTTATACCGCTATTGGCGGTCGTCAGAGCCCCTTTAGTAGGAACAGGATGCACCACGAGAAGGCGGGGTTGACATTTGTCAAGGAGAGGGTGTGATGTTACGCATCACCTGACCTTACATCCCAGTTCCACATATATTTGGCAATCTAAGTTAATATTTATAAATTTTTTTTTCGTTCCTCTATTGCTTCATTGTCCGATCGCTAATTGACCTCTCAGTCATTTACATGTGCAATTTTAGCAATCCGTAAGGGTATTTAAGTGGGATGGACTGAACTCTTGCCCTCTGCTCGGTGTCAAAGTTTCCCCGAAAGAATATACTCACAATCGAGACAATTTTCTGTGAGCCAATTTCTAGATTTATCTTCTTTTAGATGTTCCAAAAGGAAATGTGAAGCTATATATATATATATATACAGCAGGGACCATATAAAATTCAAGGGAGAATTCCTGACCGGTGTTCCTACATTTTGGGGTCATTTGACAAAAAAAAATGATACGCTATCCCTCTTGAAGCCTGAACATAGCGTTTGATTAAAACATGTTTATCTCTCTTTCTAACTTGTCACCTTCAAATGAGTTTAGCAGTGCTCCCAGAAGTGTGCTGGAAACGTACTGGTCCTGTATTTTGTTGAAGAAAAAGAATGTGATCCTTAAAAATTACTCTATTTTGTAATTTCACATATTCATATGATCTTGCAAGAAAGACGTTAAGGTATTGCAGTTTACCATCGTTTTCATGTTTCGACACTATGCTCATTTAAATACAGTATATCATGACTACGTTAATCCTCATTGGCCATTGAAAGTGATGGTTTGCTTTCACAATTCCGCCAAAGTCTTCATTTTTTTTCATTGGAAGTTTAACGACCACTGTGAGGAACTCGATATGCTATAACCAGTCCCCGTCTTTAATTTCAGGCCACTGGTTCCAGGGAAGGGAGACAGCCAAGTCCGTAAGACAAACACAACATCCGTGTTTCATCGGGATTTGAGGGGCCCCTTTTGGACGAATGATCAGAAGCCGTTCTTTTCTTTAATAATATAGATTAATACTGGTGGTACATATTGAATATACGAATGAAGATTTGGTTGTTAAGGTACAATGCAAACCAGGTTTTTTCAAATGTATTTCGAAAATATGTTTTCCTACAAAAGTTAGATGAAAAATAGGTGAGAGCTTTAAATATTACGTAAGATACATTACCTTACTAAAATATTCTATGATACATTTCATTGCTTAGAGTTGAAATTATTTCCAGAACAATTAATTTCTTGTACGCATTAAAATATAAACGCTGCTAAAATGTGAACCCATCATTTCACTTAATGCATGCCTCTTTCAAAATATGTACAGATGCAAGACAGTGGCAGATATGGAAGAAATTTACTCGCGAAACCAACAGTGCATAAAATTAGAAAATCCAGAAAGTCGAATTATGTGTTATTGCTACCTCTCTGGGTGCAGTTTGGCAGATTTTATTATGTACAGAAACCTGTCTCCGAACCTTAGGAACTTGAGCCTTTTGTTTTTAAAATCTGCAAAGTGGTTGATATTTAATTTAAGCCTCCGAATCTGCATTAATCACAGTCAACCGCATCAGACAATATATAAATTTCATGATTCCAGAAAAATATAGTTTTATGGAATAACAAGAAAGTGTTGAGCATTTTTAATGGGTTTCGTTCTATCAAATACACTGGGGTGCAAAAATTAAGGACGAGACGGTTTTTCGAATGTAACGTGGTGCAGAAGTGCTCCACATCGACTCAAATTATACCACAAGATCCTCAAGATGTAAGAATATAGGACCAGTGAGCAAAACCGTCCAAACAAGTATTCCAAACGATACAAAGGCACTTTATTGAAAAGGTAGCTTCGAGCACAACTAGGCAGAAGACAGAAACTTTCATGTGACAGACGGCTGAAAAGAAAAATCCTGCCTTTAGTAAGGGATATGATCACCCCTGACTGCGTTGCAGGATCTACAACATCTGTCCATGCTGAGGACGAGGTTGTCAAAGAGCTGTTGCGGCATCGCGGCCCATTCCTCTTGTAGCGCCAATCGCAGCTGGAGAATCGTTTCTGGCGACTGGTGACGTGCTGCCAAGAGTTTTCCGAGAAGGTTACACACGTGTTCGATTGGATGTAGGTCCGGGGACCTTGCGGGCCAATCCATGCGTTGAATATCTTCACTGTCCAACAGCTCTGCGACAGCCACTGTACGATGAGGTGTAGCGTTGTCATCCATGAAGAGGAACTCAGGACCTTCAGCACCTCTAAGCAGATGCACGTGAGGCAGGAGAATATCGGTACAATAGCGGGGACCAGTGATTGAACCTCTTTGGAAAATGTGGAAATCAGTACGGTTACCAAGCATGATACCGCCGCAAACGAGAACTCCCCCACCTCCAAACCAGTCCCTTTTGATGATGTGGGAGGTGTGATTGCGTGTTACCTGTTCTCTCCACATGTGAATACGTCCAGAATCGCTCGTCAGACTAAATGGGCTCTCATCAGTAAAGAGAACTCGCCCTCATTGCTGAGGTGTCCAGTTCTTGTGTTCCTGGCACCACATAAACCTCCGTCTCCGATTAGCAGGCGTTAATGGCACA
This sequence comes from Macrothele yani, assembly GCA_039090855.1. Lineage (NCBI taxonomy): Eukaryota > Metazoa > Arthropoda > Arachnida > Araneae > Macrothelidae > Macrothele > Macrothele yani. The sequence goes on along the minus strand of CM077034.1, from coordinate 99,656,117 downwards.
CACCGTACTAGTAGTCGTACAAATAGACCACTTTTGTGCAGTCTCATGGCCACGCTAAAATGCGATAACGGACGTTTAGATGTCTGTTGCATGTGCCTTGCGATTTTTTCCGCTGTGTGCAGTCTGTCTCTTCTCGCCTGTAGGACAATATACCGGTCGTCCGCCACCGTGGTTGCTCGTGGTCAACCACTACGAAACTCTCGGACAGCTGTTCCTGTCGTTTGAAATGCCCTCCAAGCTCGTGAAACGATGCTGTGAGCGATGCCGAACTGCTCGGCCACACTTCGACCTTCTGCCAACTTCCCAATGACGTGACGTCTGGTAAAGTAATCCAGATGTCGTCTACTGGACTGCCTGTTGGCCATATCACACGGTGGCAGCAACTCGACGTCTTCAAGCCCATGTACACCGTGCAATAGCTTTCACCGAATTGCTGTGCGTACACCGTCCGTGTGCTTTATACCCTTCCGACACTGCCCCCTACCTATGTCATGTTGCATATATGCGCATGTCTTACCGTACAGGACCCTAGTCTATCTCCTGAGTGGTCTTTCTGTCCGTTCTGCCTGCTCGTTCGGCTGTTATGCTAATTTCTCCTCTTTGTCCTTAATTTTTGCGCACCAGTGTACTACGTATGTTAAATGTAACATTTTTACTCTTATAGGAACATCGCGTCAGATTTGCTATATCTCTTGGAAAAACATCTTTGCTGCAAATATACGCTATATTGACAAAAATCACCGGACATTTAGAAGAGAGACACAACATAGCATTTATTGACATACTTTAGTGCCGTGTCGGTCCACCTTTGGTGCATGCGCTGCCTTTTCGAGACGTGGTTACCCTAAGGTTTTGAGACACAGCTACATGCATGCGCTTCATTCAGTGTATAATGCTTCCGGTAACTGTTGCTTAGTAGTAGGCATTTGTTTAAAACTTCTTATGCGGCACTCTAATTCCTCCCATAAGTGCTCGACTGGATTAAAACCAGGATTATGTGCTGACCATTCCACACACGATACGGAATTATCGTCAAACGACACTGTAACAGTCCTTGCTTTATGACTCGGTGCATTGTCCTGCTGGTACCAACAAGGCTCAGTTTCATAGTATTGCAACAGAGTTGGTAGGGTATTATTGTCCAGAATATCGAACTAGACGTGCTGGTTAACAGGTTTGTCCACGATAACCAATGGGCCGGTACCACAACTAGAAAAACACCCTCACACGAGTACACCGCCATCTCGAATCCTGACCGTAGGAACAGTACACTGTGGGAAATAACATTCCCCAGGCTGCCTCCATAACCACCCACGGTCATTAGACTGGTAGATCGTGTATCTGAATTCATCAGTCCATGGACCAGTTTCCATTGATCTGCGGTTCATAATAAATGTTCTTCACACCATGCTAAACAACAAGTAGCATTTCGTGTGGAGATGAAGAACTTATGAGCAGCAGCACAACCCCGGTAACCAGTGGAATGAAGTTCTCTGCGAATGGTCCGTGTATATAACCAGGTTCCAACAGTTTTACTCACTTGTACAATGAAATCGTATATAGTGTTCTGTCGATTAGCCGTAACGGGGCTCCTGAGACTTCGACGTCACCAATCACTGGTTTTCTTGGCCTGCCGGTACGTTTTGCTGCTTCAGGCACGCCATGTGCTTTCCACTTTCTCAATACATCGAATACATTTGTCTTGGGTATGTTTAAACGCTTCTCGCTTTCTCTTATGCTGAACCCACTAATATAACACCCAACAACCTTTCCTTTCTCAAAGTCGGTTCTCTCCAGCTGCTACATTTTTACTAAACCTCACAGTGCAATATCATCGCGGTCATTTCTTTTCCTATCGTTTTCAGGTGTACCGTGCATCTTAACAACGCAGCGGATAAGTTCATTTGTTCGGTGACTTTTGTCAATACAGTGTATATGGAATTACCTGATTGATGACCCAGATCTACACTGCTGGCCACCCAAAATCCAACACCAAGAATGGAGGAAACGATTGGCCTGAAATTCGTAGCAAGAGTCGCTTGCGAGAGGACATGCAAATGATTAGCAGTGCAGGGCATATGCAAATCATGTGCGGCCGGCACGCCACCGAGAAGCACTATACGAAGGGTGCACAGAAGGCGGGGTGTAAAATGTGGAAGTTTGTTGCGCTGCCGGACCTGTGCGTGGAAAGCTTCCTGATGCCTCGTCGCAGAGTAGGGCAGTCATTCCAGCACGTTTCGGAGTTCAACAGAGGACGACTAGTGGCTTATCTCGACAGCGGTTTATCGTACCGAGACATCGGCGCCCGTATGGGACGACATCCAGCCACACTGAGGCGAGTATGGTTTCAGTGGGTGCAGAAGGGACAGACGGACCGACGTGAGAGATTGCCGCAGCCGCGGCACACCACCGAACGACAGGACCGGCATGTTGTGTGGCGGGAAAAGACGGTTCGCCGCGCCACTTCACGAACGTTAGCGCAGGAATTTTGGTGTGTTGCGCAACAACCTGTGGCAGCACGTACCGTTCGACGTCGTCTGCAGGAGCGGGGAATTGTCGCACGACGCCCATTGCTCCGATTACCATTGACATTACACCACCGGCGAGTGCGGCGGCAGGGGGCCATTGAACGCCGCACCTGGACTACGGAATGGCACGACATTGTCTTCTCCGACGATTCCCGCTTCTGCCTGCAAGACCACGATGGTCGGATTCGCGTGTTTCGGCTCCGCGGCGATAGACTGTATGACGCCTGCATTATGCATCGCCATACCGGTTCATCGCCGGTACACCCAAAAGTCATCGATACATCTCCGACGTTTTGGAGCCTGTAGTCCTCCCTTACCTACAGGACCTGCCAGCAGCCAAGTTTCAACAGACAATGCGCGCCCGCACGTGGTACGCATAATGCAGCAATTCTTCACGGCCCACCAGGTGTCACTACTGCCGTGGCCCTCCTGTTCTCCCGATATGTCGCCCATCGAACACATCTGGTCGCTGATCAGCAACCGAGTGGCCTGGCAAGCACCACCCGCGTCTATGCCTGATGAACTGTGGCAACGTGTGGAAGCAACCTTAACCGTCATACCTCAAACCCACATCCAAAGCCTATTTCGTTCGATGCCGCGGCGTGTACCGGCCGTTATTGCCAGCCATGGGGGCCACGCGAACTATCGGTGTCTGCGTGTTCCAAAAGTTGCACTGGCCTGTAAGATCAATGGTTTCATCTTTGTATCTGTTGCTATGTGTCTAGTAAATCTGGCTTTGCTATCTCGTGTCCTTCCTTGTGTTGCATTTTGAGTGGCCAGCAGTGTATATTGCAATAATCCCCTTTAAAAACCACAGAACTGATTTTCTTTTTATAAAATAAAAAGGCGACAGTTGAACTAGTTAGATAATACTGTCTCAAACATATTTTGAGGATCATGGTACATTGCAGGTTGACGTTAGTCATCTTTGTTCTCACCAGACTTTTAGAACGTTAATCTGTAATATAAAAGTTTTTTTTTTTTTTCGATACGATATGAACTCACGCAATTCGGTTCCCGAGAGGCAGTTGTCCCAACTAATTTTCACCAGAAAAGCTTATTGTTGCTTCATTTTATATTTGACTCATTCTTCACCCCAGTAGTACGTATTCTACGTACTGTTACGTAACCTTTTAAACTTTTTGGACGATGTGTAGAGGCATTGTCATCCCTAGCTGTTCCATCAACAGGTATGAAGGGAAAGTAACATTACAAGTTGCAATTAATTCATTTCAGTACCCAAATATTTCGTTAATGCCATTTTTCATTTCATTGGTATCATAGGACCCACTTCGTAAAAACAGTTAATCGAGCATAAGAGTGCGGCTACCAAAAGAACATCCAGCATTGCACAGTAGACACTAACAGAAAATCAAGCATAGCACCATGGATACCAACAGAACATCGAGCATTGCGCTGTGGATATCAAACGAACACCATCTGTCCGTAACTACGGATCATCGAGAGTAACACACGCTTGGCTTCAGAAGGTTCGCAAGGCGTTCTTAGTACAATTCAAAGGGATATTTTCTATATTTTACTGAGACAACTGGCTTTCGAACCGCCATAAGAGTTATAGGAACAAAATTTTATTTACGCTCTATGCAGATGCATAGTCTTGGTAAACGCCTCCGGCCATCGTTGAATCCAGCTCTCAGTTGTTAAACATTAAAAAACCTGTTCTTTCGTACAATCGTTTTTCTCACCAGAACCGTAAAGACATTTTTATCTAGATTTCTGGCCACATTCCTAACTCTTCTGTATTGATATCGGCTCGTCTTAAAATTGGTAAACATCTTTAAAAACATTGCTCTTCAGACACCAGTAATGTCTGTTTTGGAAGTCGTTGCTACTACAAAACAGGAGCCTAGGATCAAACCTTTTCCTCGAATTTCAACTGATCGGAGCATTTTCTTGAAAGTACTTGTTATTGCAACCGAATCACGGGAGTATTTAAAGAAGGGGGGGGGGGGCACCGGGTCCTTGGTCTCTCCGAGATGATTTCATTTCTTTGTAAAATGCGATTTAACGTTAGGAAATATGCTTTAATTTAATAAAAATGCTTCAAGTTACAATAGAAAATAATGCTCTCGCATTTTCTTCTACTTTTCATTAACCTTTCTATTACTTTGTCCTGATGTATTTCAAAAACTTCCATTTTCGGTCGGCTACTCCTCCGCCCTGAAAATAAATTCTTTATGTGCCCTGGACCGAATTACATGTATACTCTTTAAAAAGGATAAAGCTAAGTCATATCTTCATAAGTATACCTACTCCTTATATCTGTATTTATTGGCTTTTGTTACATGTGACTGAGAGATCATAATGGTCCAATATTTTTAGGACAGCGTCTCATGCATTCGCATTCTTTTGTATACCAAAAGTATTTATGTTAGTGTATTTTGTTTTACACTGATACGCTAATTTAAATGTATGTCGCATGCCAAACAGCAATTGCAATGCAGTAACCAGCCGGTAATGTTATTCTCAAACGATATTAGGCAAAGCTTATATATGGGACATGTTCTAGATACATAGTTTTCCTGATCCAACAGATTTGAAAGTAACCGAAAATGAAAGGCAATATTTTCAGGCACTATTGGAGAAACAACAGCTTAGATAGCCTAGTGAAAAGCGAATGTTTAAATGCAACTTTCAGAGCCCTAGTTTTCCAAAAATCATAAAGTACATCTTTAATATAAAGTATATTTCAAATATAAAAATAAAAACAAATGTTATGCTTAACAGCATAATTCGATAACATATCATTCAACAAATGTACCAAAACTTATGTAATAGTAAATTTTTATGTTCCACGTATCACAGAAATGTATGTTCAAACGTGTATGGGGTACACATTGGAATAATTGTATTTAAATTTCATTTTTTACGTACATTTTAAGTTTACTATTTCTTTCAATGATTAATGATCAATATGAAGTTCCGCATTTTCATGCAGCATATGCACAATTATAAATAAGTCACAGAAGTATATATGAACTTTTTATTGCCGTCTTCGAAATATAACAGTGCAGAGGGTGAAGAAATTAATGTGAACGCATTCATATTATTTACATTGAATATATTATAAACAAATAGAGTATCGGTCTTTTATTCTGAAAAATTTGAGCTTATAATGTTTTATTTTAACTACAAACTTACAAACCTTATTTTCGTAAGCTCTACGTTTTATTTTCTATTTTACATATACATTTATAAAATCAGTGCTGCAGTATAGAATTCAAAGAATTTTCAAATTTAACTTTAATTGAAATCGAGAAAACACTATCTTTAGCTGTTACTTTTAGTGTTCATTATTGAGATGTATTCTTCAGTTGATGCTCTATTATAAAGGAATTTCTCCGCCTTCGATTCTAGTTATTGATTCAACGAAGAAAATAAGAATTGGTAGTCACCAAAAGTTCAGCATGTCCGCAATATAAGGTACATATTATTTTTAACGCAAAATCAAACGGAGCTGAAAGAGCATTTCCTACGTTAATGAAATGCCATTAAGGCTAGTGCCCCCTGGTATCATACGTCCTCTGTTACCGAAAATCTAGATTCGAGAAGAGGGTTAATTTCGCACTATCCGATATTCCTAAAGCCAGCCACTGTTTATTTATCAGCGACTAATAAAAACCTTAAACTCAGCCACGGAACGTATTCGTCAGTGCTGAGGAGCACTAGAAAGGAAAAATAATAGCAAAGTGTTTTTCTCTTTTCCGTGGGTAACGGTGGTTTCGTCTCACACGTAACCCAGTGTTCTTCGTGCCGCTCATCCAACATTTCAGATTGGACTCAAGTGGTCTCGGGCTCAAGCATCGCTATTTTGTGTGTATAACGTTACTGGCTCTCACTTTCCCGTGGAAAGAGTTTTTTTGTTGGAGGTTTAACGACTACCGTGAGCAACTCGATTTACTATAAGCATTCGATCATCCCTAATTTAGAACGACTGGTCGGAGAAAAGGGTTTGAGCCAGTGCAATACATCAAACCCAACATCCGTCTATCCCAGGGTTACTTCACGTTTCTATCTCAGTCGAATTATCAGAAGCCAGCACTTGAACCACTTAGCCAAAGGGGCGGTTCTCTAGAGAGAGTTAATGATGAGTGACTGGTCTTCATCAAGAACGTACTGGGAATATAATAAATGGCATAGAACTTTAACAGCGCATATGTTACCGCTTCATCTCTAAGGTACAGGAGGGTTTACTGATTGTATTATTACGTCAAGTTTTCATTGATATTTTAGATTTCCTTACCCTGAGCAAATATTTCGGAAAGCTCAGATCAAGCAATAATGAAACCAAACTACAGGAAAAACTGGAGCACATAGGTACCGATTCCTTAAACGTGTGATTGAATCATCGATTTGGTAAATTACGTACTCCTGTTAAAACAACGCAGGGACACACATTTGAATCGACATTTTGATCAGTTTCAATACTTTCTTTGTAATTGGAATGAAACTAATTCTAGGTGACAGAGAACATTATTTCCTCCAGAAATTATAGATCGTTTACTTAACCTAGAAATCGAGATATTTTATGTACCTTAGCAAATTTGTTTTCCGATGCTCTTATTGATTTTATTAAAACGGGGAAATTGTTGTCACGAACTCGTTTGAATCTATCAGGACATCCTAAATAAAGTTACATCGTCACAATGAAAAAAAATTAGTTTTTGCAGTGAGCGTACAACATGGTTTGGAATCTGTAAATATCTTCCCCATTGCCTAGGAAATTTTGAAGATTTCGTATCACAAATAAGTTTGGAAATTTTTCTTTAACGAAATGTTACAGACTAATTCTGTTTCGAACCTGAGACTTTTTTTCTGCGGTTACAGTTGCTCATTGTACATCTTTTATCTTTTCCTGTTACTTTTTTAAACAAATCTCTGCTAAAAAGGCGCTATGGAAAGTAAGACATATGTTGAAATTTCTCTTTTATGTTTTAAAATGCCCTAAATTGTTTTAAAACGTGGACATATTGTAAACTATACAGACAGAAATTTTGTAACTGTAATTTCCACTTTGAAGCAGTATATCTAACTTTTGTCCAGTCGCAACGTACAAGAGAAAAGCAGATTCTATGTTCGTTCGTCATCAACAGATATTGTATATTGTTATTCATTTTTCAAGAAATCATATAAAGTTTATTTAACCCAAGTCTTTACAATAGATTTCAAAAAACACGATCCAGCCGAAGTGAAATATTTCAATTTAAATTGATGGAAAGTGTAATATTTGATAGTTAATTTTATTACATTGATACTTAAACTTTGCAGTAATTTCTTCAGAAAGAAATTATATATATTTAATGATTTAAATATTCTAGTACCTAACATTATAAATAAATGAGACAAATGTGTCCATTATATTTTCATAGGTAGGTCATCTGATTTCAAATGAAGATACATTAAAAGAACCCTGTTTTATTTGGGTAGACGAAACTATTATTAGAAATGAGTTCCTTGGAATAAAGGTGCATAGTGGATGCTTATTAGATGGTCATTGAATGAAGTGCTTTTAAGTACCAATTTGCAACAGATACCACAAGGCCGGGAGAGGAACTGCTGCCCCTTGATACTCCATACCATGATAATATGCAGGGTAATATCGAAAGAACGAACTCAACGGAGTGAGTGATTACGTGTGGATATATCAAGTAATCTTTTCAACATACGAATGAAAAATCAAAGGTAATAATTCTCTCTGAGCCAGCGGTTTAAATTATCAACCAAAATTCATTTTCAAAATATTACTTGATTTTTACAAATACTATCGATGGTTTTATTGATATCCATCTCAGTACATCAGTATTGAATAGATGATTTTACGTCTTTCTATGTTTTAAATGTAAACTGTTCAGCTTTAACCGATGGCATTGATGATTGGAACTCTCACCTTCACTGCATTTATACCGGAGTCGAAATGATCGAGCCCAGTCACATTGATGCATGGTGACAATACGAAATTAAAGTTAAGTGTAACCGAATGCACTCTGAACTTCTTATTTTGAACCCTGTTCTTTTTTATGTAAAGTCAAGATAAAAGAGAAAGTATGCAGTTCTGTCAGATAAAGACAAAGTCAAAAGCGTTGATCTCGTTGTTTGTAATGGAGGTTTAAATGTGCGTCAAGTGTTGAAACAGTTATTTGTTGAAATAAAGAACCAGTAATAACGGGTAAATGTAATCTATCTTGTGTGTAACATTATTATTTTTATACGGATAAGTTCTACGCAAAATGTAACTTTTGCGGGAAAAACTACAAAACTTCCGGCAATACCTGATATCTTAAGGATCACTTAAAACGACAGCATACAGCTGCTTTTTAAGAAGAATCCGTTTAAATTAAAATTATTTTCCCGAATTCCACCTCTTGTTCCTCTTTTCACCCAAAAAGATTTACCAACACATTTTCTTTAATTCTTTTTTTTTCGGTAGCGAAATCTATCGATATTCCCAAATTCAGTTTTCATTTTTCTGGTTCTTTGGTCAGTTTAAAAATATCAGATATTTATTTTTTCCATAAACTTTACGAGAAATGTATAACTATTCATATTTATACAATATTGTATTAGTAATAAAGTGAAACTAGCAGTTATACAGAGTAATCAGAAAAATCGTACAAGTAATCCATTTTATTGATGCATTAATAGAAAAAAGTTTTCCAGCATTTGCACATAAACCCGAGGGCATTTTAAAGGAAGGTGTGGATCTTTCTTGAAAAAGCCATAATTTCCATATGTGAAAGCTTGGAAATATTATGTCTATATCTATGCCAACACACAGAATTATCAATGCAGATTTACTCTTTTATGTATAGTTGGTGTATATTTGCACATTAGTAGTTTAGTTTTTGCAGTTCTCCGAGCACTGTATAGCGTCTTTCCAGTTTTATGTTTTCCTCCCCAGAAAAATGCAATTTTTTTTATGTGAGAAAGGTTGGGAAAGTTTGTTTTTATATTTACTCGAAATAGAATCATTGTATTTACTATGCTTTATAAATTTCGTTAGTAATATTACCACATACATTCTGAATATTTCTGGCAGATGCACCTCAAGCATATTCAAGAGCGCCTGCGTGCTTCACACCGCTCGGCGCGGAAAGGTCTCTAATTTTCCACAAATGCAGCAGATGCGAAACTCTATGCAACAATCTCCGCCGATTTGACCGCGAAGCCAATACCTACTTGGATCTCTCCAGGATATTTAGTGAGGACACAGAAGCTTCGACGAGTGTGCAAAGCAGTTATTCATCGCTGAGGGGGAGCCATTTTTGGTATTGCTCAGTCAGGCTCTGTGTGCTCTGTGTTAGTGTTGCGAGTGTGTGATAGTGTGTAAGACTCTGCCTCACATATTTAGTTTGGAGAGAATGAAAATATTTGTTACACTGAGTTCAAATTCGTATGAGCAAAGTGTTGTCCTGCCGCCCCTGTGGCTCAGTTCTCTAAGCGATGGCCTCTGATCATTGGTCGAAAAGCAATTCAGGTTCGAATCCCGGTGAGGCATGGATGTTGTGTTTGTCTTACGGCACTGGCTCTCCCTACCCTGGAACCATTGACCTCAAATTAGGGACGGGCGACTGCTTATAGCCTATTGAGTTGCCCACGGCGCTCGTTAAACTTCCAATAAAAAAAAGTGACGTCCTTGATTCTGGAAGAAAATGAAGACAGGAAACGAAAAATCAAGTATAGAATGCCCGACGAGAGGTTTCGTCTGCGCACAGGTTAATAACAATAAGGTGCGTCTTCAATGCGTAATATGCTTGAGAATTTTTGATGTAGAATCAATGCTACCAAGTACACTAAAGAAAAACCTTAAAAGTCTTCAATTAAATGTGACGGATAAACATGGGAATTTTTATAAGGAAAATTAAAGAAGCCAAACTACAAATAAAAAAACCATTTAAACTCAATCCAAAGTTAATAACAACGCCTCCCTGTCTTCTCATGAAGTAGCCTATCGTGTTGCATAGCGTAAACAAACTCGCACTATTGCAGATGAGCTGATTTTGCGTCCTGTTGTCGAGTTCCTGTTCTTAATATTGCTCTCATCCCGAGTTTAAATTATATGGATGAGACATTAACGACGAACTCATAAGTCGTTTCAAATGGCAAGCGGATTGCACTCCACCTGCAGTAGAGAACAAACGTATAAATCCCCCCATCTTATTTTTTATAGAATGTTTTTGGCGAAGAAAAAGTGCTATTCTCTAAAGGAAATGAAGGTGGAACTGCAGCTGAAATCTCTCTTTGTGGCTGTGGCCGGTTTTATGGTACAGAATTAGAGAGGGATTTGATGGAGTTTGTACCAACGGGGTCGTTCAATGGTAGGTTGCTACCAAGCACTTCTAGCTGGCAAAATATCCAGAGACCTTAATGCTGTTCGAACACAGTGTAAAATGAGAAAAGCACTGGCAGAAGAAAAATTCAGTGAATAACTGCGTGAAATTCTAACGATAGTAATCAAAGCGGTAAAAACAAATTACTTTTACCACTTTTCAATGAAAACTTCAAAAACAATTTTGAGTGTTGAATTGTTTTTGTAAATAATAATGTGTTGTTCCATAACCAATTAAACACACACACACAGAGACACACAACTGTTTATTTTATTTTGTTACATCGTGTAACTGTAATATCTTCAACTAAATTTTTTCAGTGAGAAAAATGGAAGTACTACCGAGGTCGGACTTATTTTATCTTAAAATATTAAAAAGAATGTAACACAAATAGTGAGATATATGAACAGGCCGATTCTGTAACAAAGGAATACTGCGCATTGCTACCCACGGACCCCGCCCACTGCTGCCCACGGACCCTTTTGCTGCCACGACCACGCCCACTACTGCCCACGACTCAATTCTGTAACAACGGAGAACTGCCCACTACGCCCACTACAACCATAGATGACCACATGTCCTCTCAGACGCCATCTTAGACCACCACGTGGTCAAAGGAGGAAGGTCTGACACCACTGCTACAGTGCCTAGAAGAATTAGTGTGACGTGCTCCCTAAGATGTCCCTCACGGTTTTGTGACCTATCGTCATGAAATGACTGAGGGCGCTGGCATCGAAAGTTACGTTAGAATGCTACATCGGCTTCATGCTATTCAATGGTGGGAAGTTTGTTTGCCAAAGATTTGCTGCCTTACGAAACTTCAAATTTTCACAAAACAAAGGTTAGTGGAATGAAATCTTTTTGGCAGTATCTTTGCTAATTCATTGTAGCTCAATCATAACAGTAATATACTAGATAATGCAACAGTTGATCACTAAAACACAATAGGCTTATCCGGGTGTTAGTGTGCTAGTTTTATTAAACTGTGGATTGTTTATGACGAAATTTATTTCCGAAATTAGTAACTGTTTTTTCGTGAAGATGTAGAAGTTGATCAAGTATTGGCTGCCACGCGTTAAACCTACTGCGTGGTTAAACTTAAGTGCAGTACTGAAATCGATTGCAACAGTTATAAGATCATAGGGAAATAATGTCAGCTATGAAAGGACTGGGAAATACAGAGAACTGATTGAAAGTGCGAGGGAATATGAACTTCCATTTTCATGGCTTTTATCGATTATGAAAAAGCCTTTGATTCGGTAAAACCGTCAGCAGTTAAAATGGCTCTGAAATACGGCAGTATTGAAGATGCATACATTGATATTATTAATAACATCTATGAAAATGCAAGTGCAAAGATTCCGCTGTTTGAAAATACAGCACACATAAAAATTGGAAAGGGAGTGAAACAAAGGTAACACCATGTCTCCGAAGATCTTTAATGCTACATTGCAGGGTGTATTTCAGCCGCTGAACTGGGAAAACAAGAGGATAAAGATTAATGGAAATTATCTAACCCACCTTCGTTTTGCTGATGGCGTAGTTATTTTTGCCACTACACCATCAGAGCTGCAGGGTATGATCCAGGAACTTGCTGACAAGAGTAAAGAAGTGGGATTAAAAATGAACTTTCAGAAGACAAAAGTGATGTTTAATGCTTTTACAAGAAATGAAGATTTATCGATTGATGGAGAAAAGCTGGAGATAACGGGCACGTACCTTTATCTTGGACAGAAGATATCAAGTGAGGGTCACATTGATAATCGGCGTACAAAATTTGCATGGAGAGCTTTTGGAAGAAACAGCATAATTTTCAAGAGCAATACGCCATTATTTCTTAAAAGAAAAGTGTTTGATCAATGCAGCCTTCCAGTGCTTACTCATGGTGCAGAGACGTGGACCTTAGCTGAAAGAGACATACAAAGGCTGCAGACAACTCAAAGCAGCATGGAGAGGTGCATGCTCGGTGTAACCAGGAGTGATAAGAAGAGGAACTCGTGGATCCGCAAAATGACAAGAGTGGAAGACATTATGATCAGAGTTAAATCCCTGAAATGGCAATGGGCTGGACATACTGCCAGAAGAACAGACCATCGATGGACAGCCGAAATTTTAGATTGGATTCCAAGGGACAGGAAAAGACCCAGAAGAAGACCACATGGAAGATGTGTGGTGAAATTTGAAAATATGCCGGAGTGACATAGAGGAGACTGGCACAAGACCGACCGTTGTGGAGAAAACTTGGGGAGACCTTCGTCCAGCAGTGGATTGAAAATGGTTGACAGTGATGATGACGATGATTTTTGGCTGGTATAGCCAACTGAGCAAAGGTGTTCCTGGAAATGTTTGGAAAAGCATTTAATGCAAGCCAGAATTCTTAAAATATGAATTTACACTCTGGTTTGATTTCTCAAGTCAGGATACGAAATTTTATCATTTTAAGTAATATGGTAAAATCGCAAAGAAACTTCGGGAAATATTTAATGATAAACTTATTTATCTTTTATGACCAAGTAGTAGGGTACATGTGTACTACAAAATAATCAAAATTGCCGCCATTTGATTTCAGTTAAAAACACACGTAAAACACACGAGATGGTCTATGTCATTTTATTGGTCTTTCCCGAAAACAAATTACCTATGACATGTCTGAAACATTTCCATATCAAAACGTCAGCGCTTTTGTGATTCAGAAAATGATTTTTAAATTTAAAGGGGAGAGAGCAGTGAACAAACATTACACTACTCAATGTCAAACAATGTCTGTAATGCTACTCGTTTCCCTCTAATGAACAGCAGCGTACTGAAAATGCTGATTTAATATATTTAGCTTAAAAGAAAATTACAAATTAAGAGCTTAATAATAAAAAAAAATACTTCACAATATTTCGAAGGCATTCAAGTTTGAATGAATATCATGCCAGTTATTTGCCTTAACAGCATCTTAGCTGGAAACAAGAAAAACACATACAATACTGATAATTGAAACGAAATTGTTTATATCTTACAAATCGGTTTCTTGACATTGGATACAATCATATTTTGAAACATTAAAAAACGCAATTTATAGATCTATTTTTAATTAATTTACTTAATATAATTCCTCGAATGTAATACGAAATGATTTTGTGTTCTGTTTGAAGAAAAAGCATCTGTTAAATCGCGGATGGAATCTGATCAAATGTGACAATATTACACATAAAGCAGGCATAGGTTTTTAAACGTTTTGAGTGTTATGTCCCAGCAACTATGTCCCGTGTTATGTGTGTCCCAAGAGAATTAATTTAATTTCTGTACTGCAAAACATTTTTTCTCTGTCTCTCTCGTCGAATAAAAATCGAAGCGGATCGAATGTTGCTGTGATACCCTAAATCAAATTCTTTGTCAGTCATATGAAAAAAAAACTGCCACCTATACTAACAGGTTTCGTACGCTATTTATTCCAGAAGACGAATCATATTTTTTTTAATCTCCTAATTAAGGCGTAAAATATTTCTTCAGTGTAAGTTCCTTAACTTAAAGAGTTTAAAAAATGATGAGGATTGTGTCGTATGCTTGCATTTCTGACCTCTGTGCCATGCCTGGAATCAGTGATGGCCAACGAGATTTAAGATTCTGTACATAGCCTTTAGATTTGCTCCTAATGGTTTTTTACTGACATAAAAAAGAAACTGTATCATTCCATCTATTTGAAAAAAAATGTATAACTAACGTGGAAGCAAGTCGACTCCCATAGAAATCGTCTGCGTCGTTCATCAAGTCATTCCAAATTAAACATTTAGGAATCGTAATTTACGTCATAAAACTCTCGGATTATCTGTTCAAAAAGTTATAAATTTAGGCTCTGCAATTTATTCACCATAGCGGTTAATACTCTGCTTTAAAGTCTTGCAGCAATTCAATTTTTCAAACAATGCTCGTTCTAATCGTCAGAATAGGTCGTATATTTGGAAAAATTACCAGAAACCCGTTAATAACATGGAAATGTAGCTCTATACTAAGGTAGCTCTCCGCATATATTTGGAATGATATTTTTTCTTCTCCTGGATTTTGAGAGATTTTCTAATGTATCGAAAATGATATATGCTCTCGCGGACGATCACTCACTATAGAAACTTTAGCAATACACACCCTCGTGAGTACCAGCTGACTTATATCTACGATAATGGCAATTTTAACTACGAGACACCAATAATGCTGAAAAATTAAAAATATATATATATTGTTTTACTTGAAAGTAACCGAAATTCATTTAAAGTTTCTTCATATTTTACGAAGATCAGCTTTGTTTGTTGGTTCTTTGGATTGCTAGGTCATTCCGTCCATCGCGAAATGTCGGTACGGAATAATGATTCAAGATCAACAGGGCGGGTAGGCATTTTACGGGAAAATTTCCGGTGAATTTCATAGTCTATTGTTTTGCGGTGTAGCTGATCACACGGAGGAATTCCATTTTATTTCCTTAATTTCACGATCTGCAAAATATGCACCATTGTGGACATACACCACGAAGAAAAATACCGTATTTTTTTTTGTTCTGATAATGGTGTCCCATCGTGAAATAAATCGCAATGAACAAAAAAAAAAAGAAGAAAAGGATTTTGATTAAAGTTAGATTTATATGTACAACATCAGACAGTGTCTAATCTACGCTCTGTGTTGCTAGATTAAGTTTAAATGTGAAGATGAATGGTAATGAGAATGCACAGTTTTACATTCGAAATGAAAGGTACATTTAACTATGTTTTAAAGAAGGGTTGATTGACTACTTGTAGTGTCCAATTAATTAAAAAAAGGTTATTTTGTCTCCTCAAACATTCCAAAAGCACAGTTCCGACATGTTTCGTACTATTATTTCTTCCGAGAATTATATAAAATTTCTTACAACTATTGGGTGCTTAACTGTATTTTGTTTCATCACCAAACTTATGTTCTGAATGAAGGTAATCAAATTTTACAAATGATTTATGTTTCTTCAGCAAATATTATTCTGTTATCTTTTTGTTTCGTGAAATTTATGGCAGAATAAAATGCATGATGCATATGTAGCCATAAAATCTGCAAGGACCGTTGAAGCGTAACATTTAGAAATATTTATGTAGAAATTAGGAACGTCCTACCCCAGGTCTTATATCCCTTGGAATTAGGAAGCTTGGAGATTTAGGCTACAGTCCCCAAGAGCAAAAAGGGAAGAAACACGCCCTTATTTATAACCGGATGCCAGTATTCCGGTTCCGAGGGCTCAAGGTGCCATTTGACGCTCGCCAGATATTTAGTGGTTCGAAGTTCTTAAATTTGCATACGAGTAGTTGGAGAAATAAAAAGTGGATAGGAATATAACGAATTTTTTTTTCTTGGTGACCCATCTTATACACTGCCCTTTAATAATTAAACTTTTTATTATAGTTATGCATTTTATTACGATTGCTGTTATTTAATGAAGAATTGGCTGGAAATGTTTGCTAGACATTTCAATATAAAAAAAAAATAAATGTTGAACGCAGATTGTCTCATAATTGAAATCATAACAATCAGAAAAATCATCCGAGAAAACTAGATGCAAAGCAAAATACAGTAGAATGTCGGCAATCTGACACTTCACCAGCCCGACACGTCCAGTAATCTGACACTCGCGGCAACCGATCGGAAAAAGCACGCGTGTGCACGCGTACCGGAAATGTGATGTTCTTAACGCATGTGCCAAAAACCTAAAAAGCGCGGATGCGTGAGTAACGCCTTCCTTCAGTTGTTAGTTGCACATGCGGTCGGCAAAGCAGTCACAGTGTTTGTTTACGTACTGTACTGTTCAAAAGGTGTCAATCTGTTAAACGTAAGCATAAAACTTTAACTTTGATGGAAAAGGCGGAAAACATTAAGAACATTTAAAAGGGGTGAAAAAGTTCGGTAATTTGGCTGCGTTTTAGGATGCCTGAAGTGCCACGATTTATGACATCAACAAAAACCGGAACAAAATCGAGGGATTTTGTCTAGAATTGGACAGCAGGGCCAGTGATAGGAAAGTTGTAAGATCTGGTGAGTACCCATTAGTTGAAGATGCTGTTTACACATGGTTTCTCCAGGAGCGTAACCGACACATTCCTATTACTGATGAAATAATTAAAGAAAAAGCAAAATTGTTCTATAAGGAAATCATGAAACAAAAGATGATTTTCTCGCCAGTACTGGCTGGTTTGATACATTTAAAGAACGATTTGGAATCCGTTTCTTAAGAACGAAAGGTGAGAAGCTCTCTTTTGACTTTGAAGCAGTTGAACGTTATAAAAAAGAAAAATTGTCAAGTTCGTAAAAGAGTTAAATCTTAGCACCGATCAAGTCTATAATATTGATGAGAGTGGATTATTTTGGAAACTTTTGCCGAAGGACTGAAAGCAGAAATTGTTTTCTGAAATTATTTTTCCTTTTTTTAACGAAGGGTAAAATATTTTTCAAAGACAAAAATGTAAATGTTTGAATGTGGTAGTCTTTCTTTGTGCTGCTGGAAACAGTTTTTCCGACTCAAAGCACAAATGCTCGATAGTATTTATATCGTGCGAATTTTTGGATATTCACAATAAATCGAATTCCTTCTCAGGTTTTTGGACCCATTATCGAACTACCTATGCAGTATGTCATAGAGTAGAGGTTCCCAAATTGTGCTCCACGGATCACGTTATGCTTAGTGGCTGCGAAGAGACGAACGGAAAATAAATGAAATAAATATTGCAACATCTCAAAAATTGTTAATTTGTGCTGCCATGAACTCTATATAGGTAAATACGTATTAAGTAGAAATTATTTAGCTCATGCAGCGTGCTGTGAAGCAGTATAGATAGTATTTATTACAGACCGATGTGCATGTCATCAGCTTTGTCCACACGAACTTGTCTGAACCACGCAAAAACATCGAGAACGTCGGATAAACCGGACAGAGAGAATCGATGGAGTAATGGTAACCTCGTCTCCTCTATGAGAACTTCGCTGCTTTTCCGATTGTTAGTTTCGACAACTTTTCAGATATATCTGGAATTTTTATTACAAATTAAAACCACGTGTTTCTTCTCACCTTCACTCAGTTGCAGTTCTGTCAGTATTCAGTGTAGAGTCAAAACCAATTAAGTCACAGGGCAGTGTTATTTATTTATGAATGCGTTTAGTGCATGCTTTCCAGCTTAAGTTTGTTTTTATTTTAAACAACTGCGTTAATATAACTTTTCGGATTTTCTGTCCCTAAGATAAAAACCCTACCTTTTAGAGGTCTATTGGAAAACGTACATAGTAATTCACAAAATATCATTGATTTTCTTTTAAAGGATCGCTGTCTGAGCTGAAGTACGGATCCTTAATAACAACCTGCCAAATCCTCTGTCACATTACCTCCAGTAGGTGTGGAAACATCAATAACTAACAGGCATATCCAAATTTATGTTGTTGCTCTCGAACTCTAATTCAAAACGCATGTATTCCGAACCAGAAAGTAGAAATGAAGATGCATTAAATGCATCGTTTACCGAAGACACTTACTTTGTACATTTATATATTACAGCACTCACTTAAATTTTTTTATTAAAATTATCATTAGGAAAATCATTTTTAGGCAAATATATATTTTCATATAAAAACGTATGTTTCGGAATAATTGTGTGTAAATGCAAGTTTTCGAAAATCCCATACTGAAAACATAAATTTCCATGTTTTTTCTATTGTTTTTATATTTTTAGTTTGAATAAAACCAGAGTAAAAATAAGTTTCACCTTATCCTCGGGGGCTTAGGCAACACATGGATAAATCAGAAAATCATACACGATGATGCGGTCAAGTTGAATTGCTGCAGTCAACAAGTTCTTTCTGCGACATTATTCTGAACTTATATTAACCGCTGACGTGCGTTTGTAAAATGCACTGAATTACTTATTTCTAGAAGCTAACTGTGCCTAATACATTTCTGCGTTGAGTTTTTACGAGTGTTTGACTCTTCGTTGCGATTTTATGATAAAGGACACAAAAACGTAACATCATCCATGCCTCTTCATTGCGATTTTAAGTAAAGTTTCTGCCTCATCCTTTTGATTTTAAGATAAGGCTTGTTTTCAGAAATGCAGCGCACTCCGTGGAACACACTGTCAAAATATGTCCCGGTGGGGATCCTGGAATTCCGTGTTAGCCTTCTGCCAGAGAGTGAGTAGGTCACAGATATTAATACACAGAAACATACAGTGAAACTCTCTCAGCCGTTCGAAAACCTGGAACGCCCTCGATAGTACAAACTCTGAATTTCTCACACGCTGCACTCCTTTCACGCCATCTTTTGTATGAACACTAACAACAATAACATTTACTGAAAGGAAAAGCACGTACACTTGTAATTTTATAAAGCAGTTAACAACAGAAATACTTGAACTCTGGAAACACAGCTTCAAGTAACTCGAGAAAACAAAAGAAAGCACGAAGAGGGTAACAACCCGCTACCCAATCTACAGGGGGAAACCCACAACAGAGCAATGTTCTATAATTTTAAAATCTCTCAATAATTATATTATCGTTCAAAAGTCGCACCAACCACATTATTACACTGGCGGAAAGTGAAAAAAGAGCACTAAGAAGGCGACGTCTGATACCAACGAAATTTATACAGCATAATAACGGAATACAGAGTATAACGTGATCAAAACCTTATGGCAAAATACAGATGTATTTGCTGGTAAACTGAAAAATAACATTTCCGTGTAACATGGTTAGTACGAATTTGAACAGCCATGAACTGCGTCACACTGTGCAATTCTGGCATGGAGGGTGTCGTACAGATGTCGTATGTAAGTTTGGGGTATTGAGTTCCAAGCATCCTCAACCTGGACGCGTAAATCAGCGATGGTCGTGGCGGGCCGAGGAGACCGGATAAGTCGTTGTCCCATAAAATCCCACGCGTGCTCAATGGGGGACAAATCCGGTGAACGCGCAGGGCATGGAAGTTGTCTCACACCCTGAAGTGCAAGTTGTGTTGCACGTGCCGCGTGTGGGCGTGCGTTATCTTGCTGGAAAACACCCCGATGTACGGACCTTACAAATGGCACAACAACGGGTTGAATGATGTTGTTGATGTGGGAAGTGCTGTTTAACGTACCCGGTACAAACACTAGTTGTGTACGGGAGTACTAGCTGATCGCTCCCCACACCAGGAGACCAGGTGAAGGTCCTGTGTGTCGCTGGTGGATGCAAGAAGGGTGGAGACGCTTCCCTGTGCGTCTGCGAACACCCATACCGCCATCGGAGGCTCCCAAGCAGAATCTGCTTTCATCGCTGAACACAACAGATCGCCATTGTGTTCTCCAGTGCAGACGTTGGCGACAACATTGCAGCCGTTCCTGATGGTTGGCTGGAGTCAGAGGTACATATGCCAGAGGCACAAGTGCAAGTAGTCCTGCATCCAGTAGACGGTTGCGGATTGTTCGCACAGTCACCCCAGGTGCAACGGCAGCTCGAATTTGCGACGCAGTGGATGTTTTGCTTGACAACGCCGCTCTTCTTATGCGTCGATCGGTCCGCTCATCAGTCCGTCTGTGACTCCCGGTTCTACATCTTCTCGTGTGGGAGCGTTCCTAGGACCGTGTACGCCACCATCGTACCACCACCTATACTGCCCGTCCAATTCACTCCGCAATACGACGATACGACCACCCGGCCTCGCGGAGTCCGACTAGACGACCTCGCTCAAAGTCCGATAACTGCTGAAATCGTACACGTCTTTCATGTGTAGGCATTGCAGCTTCTTCAGCAGGGTCTTCGCACGTGTCTGTACGCCGACGACTGATTACATTCTCCTCGCCGTACTCTTTAAATTCCACCGACGATAATTTGCATATTATGTCGTGCTGTGCCGTAAGCGCTCACTTGTTGGTCCCGAAATTGACATCACACCTACGTAAGCTCGACCCCATTATCGTATGTAAATTTAATAATCGTTCGCCAATTCCTTCTTGGTGTTCTTTTTTGCACTTTCCGGCAGTGTATCATTACAATTATCTTAATCATGACATCAAACATTTTACTAACATCGAACGATTAGTAGGTATAACAATCAAAGCTGTCGTACCCTTGAATTCTTAGATTAGAATTCTAAGAAATGCAAAAAATTAAACTTAAAGGCAATAACAAAAATTTTATGACTCTGCTAAAATCTGTTAAGATTCAAAGCAACACTAAACATATTAATATCAATACAGTCATAATAAGCGTTGATAATGTTAACAAATTAAAATAAAAACAGTTGTTGAATTAATGGAAAAGTCCATATTAAATGAAAGTAAAAAGGGTAAAATGATGTAATTTGATTAAATTTAATTTTTGAAATTTCTATCATAATTACCAAAACCGGTTTTACTATTACACCTAACATTCTTATCATTACAGCTAAGCAGTAAGATTATAAAGTTGCAGTAAGAAAACTAAGCATTAAGCAATAAATAAGAATTTAGTAGTTATAGTCAGTGTTAACATTACAGGAATCAACAGCATTATTACAACAAAATAGTTAAACTAAGCAATGACATTAAACTAAAAATCGGGTTCAGAATTACAATCAACGTTTATTTGACATTATAGTAGTACTAACAAGACCTTATTACATTAACATTTAAAACAAATATGATCAGTAAGTGAATTAAGGAAGAAATGATAATTTATTATTCATTTGATTTAAAATAGCACTAACTTTTGGTGAAACAAAGAGAAAAATATTTGAAATCAAGGAAGTGTTATTTTTTATTTTTCACTTTATTACCCACATTTTGTTTTCCAACTCCATTCAAATTAGACTGAGTGGTCTTCTCCGCAATCTCTCTGAGATATATATTGTGCAATTCTTCACTGAAACATTTTGCTTGGTATTAGGTCTGACCGGCTTATTTCAAAGTTTCCCTCATTTTATTCATTTATTTTTCCTTTTTTTCCATTGATTTCATCCTGTCTTTTGAAAACACTTAAATTAGGCTTTCACAAGTTTTTTCTGGAGAACATTGAATTCCCTGCAGGAGAATTAGGGTATATCCTACTTTCGATATTATTTATAAAATTATTTGTTGATAAAATAGTGCGTGAAAACCCAATTTGTACTTGATTCCAGATTTTATCCATGAGAGTAACAGTCCAGCGTACATGGGTTGGGTACATAAAGAAGTTTTGAGGTGAACAAAACACGTTGTTGGAGAACAGAAACACTTTCTGTCCGGGAAACAGTTCACGACGGACAACGAGGTTCAACGTGCAGTTGATGACTTCTTTGGATCCCAGCCAGAGTTGGAAACGGGTCAAACATTTCGGACCCGACCCGACCCGATCCGGACCTGTAACTGACTCGGACAAATCGGCTTTGAACTATAAATTCGAAACTCAATTTATATATATGTACATATAAACGTAACATATGTATTCATCCCAATAACGTGTTGATATTTAATAACTGAAATCCTTTTTCAATAATAAAATTTTGCTACTTGCTAAACTTTAGTGCCATTTTTACTGCCACTATTTTGCGTAATCCAGAAGTAATGGCTTACTATGACCGTGACAATGGAGTATGTTACTTAATGGGAATCATTATTTGCGATTACACAAATGCATTTTTTTAAATGTATTTAGATGGTTCACTTTTTCCCTCTTTGATGGAGGTGCGCGTACTTTGATATGGCACGTTAGTTTTTTGGTTCCATAATCTTTTATTACACCGTCGACCTCTTTCTTTCTAATTATACATTTTCCAGATTTTGAACAACAAACAAGACCAAACAACACAAAATTATTCACCGGTTCCTTAATGAGGCGGAACAGTTTCCAGCATTCACTCTTCCTCTTGTGGGTTTCAACAAGCACGTATTTCTTGGCTTCGACGCCTTTCTCAAATTCCTTAATATTGAATCCATCCATGTTAACAAATAAGGAGTTCATTTCGACGTCATGTCAAGGAAACGTGATGTTAGCACATCTATCGAAAACCTCTGAATGCTCAATGTAGAAGATGCGACGTGAAAAATAATTCTCAGTCATACAGTGAACTTTGCACGGAGAGAGTAAATCAGCTGAGAAATAGGGAATGGCGTTTGCCTGTACCTTGCCCTGGACAGTTTAACTCTAAAAGAACGCAAATTAAGGATCTTTTTACGATGTGGAGTCCGTGGGTTGGCTGACCTCGGCCGGAGGAAATCTGCGTTGCTTTAAGTAGGACACAGAATATTTTTGCATGGCAAATCATTATTCACTGCGTGAGCACCAGTATCGACTACAGAATTCCACAACGCGCATTTTTCTTTGGAATATATTTTTCTCTTTTCAAAAATAAAACGGGGATGAAACCGGATCAAAATCGTGTCAGGAATACCTTGACCCGACCCGTTGACCCGTGAACCGTTTCCATCTCTGGTCTCAGCCACAAGACTTTTGCCGTTCCGGGATCATGTCCTTGCCGGACAGATGGCAACTATGTGTCGATACCGAAGGGGATTATTTTGCCTAGGTAAGTTGTCCTACTTTTCCGTTCTCCCCATCCACGTGCGCTGGTCCTTTGCCGGACATTTCATAATCACCTACCCAATAAATTGTAAATAAAGTATTATATAAATGTGCTTGAAAAATACGATCCGGGTAGAGATGAATATTATTATTATACAATATTTCTATTTGCATGTTTGATGGTTTATGTGTCTGTATTAGTTGTATTATTATTCGTATTTTTGCATTTATGTGCTGTATTAATGCGTTTCTTACATAGCGTGTACGTACTGTATTGCTTTTGTGTTTGCATATGGTACGATTTGTATTTGGTCAATCTTTTTTGGTACAGAAATTGTATGTGCAATTTGATTGTGTGGTGGATGGTAAAGTATGCCGAAATTAATTTCAAATTCAAATATTGATGCTGCGTTAACCTGGCCAGAAATTATGTGACTGATCCTGCTTTTTAACTATTACGGGGGACGTAGTAGATACATTTATTGAAAACAAATGAAAATATCATAATACAGTTTAATTTTTGTAAAATCCAATTTATAAAAAATGTTCGGCGGAAAACCATGTCGCACAGTTGATGACAACACAAAGCCTTTAGAGATTTGCGAGGTTTATAAGCGAAAGAACAATTACCATATATTGTAGCGAATCCAGCCAGCTTACTTATAACAAAGTAAATTTCTCTGTCATTTCTGTCCACGCCAGGATTCGAACCCGGATCCCCTCATTCCGGAATAAGTCACTCTACCAATTGAGCTACGCGGACGTTTGTTCTAATTGCTATGTGCCTTTATGTCGTGTGCGTCCTGCTGGCAGGTATGTCACATCTCCCCCTCCCCCGAAAGAAGGCCGGGGGCATGGCCCACGGGTCAGCCGTGACCATAAATCGTTGCAGGCAGCCATCCACTGTAGAATGTGCACTTGAGAACTCCCAGTCAATCTGGTGTGTGGAATGCAAAGTCACACACATTTATTTTTCGAAGCGCTGGAGAAGGGATTCTCTGATTTTTCCTATCTCGCGGTGTGGAAATAACATCACACCATTTCGAGATTTTGAACGGTCGGGTCATCCGGATAGTTCGAGCGCCATTATAACGAAGTAAATTTCTCTGTTATTTTTGTCCACGCCAGGATTCGAACCCGGATCCCCTCATTCCGGAATAAGTCACTCTACCAATTGAGCTACGCGGACGTTTGTTCTGATTGCTATGGGCCTTTATCTCGTGTGCGTGCTGCTGGCAGGTATGTCACATACTCAAATTCATGTAGGAGTGGGTTTCGTTTTCTATTTGAGTGAAAATATCTTTAAAACAAATGCCATCTAATACAGTGCTTCTCAAATTTTCTCGACTGGTGAACCCCTTTCGCAAAGATCTGCCTTATAAGTATCCATAGCCACGCACTTAATTTTATACCTCCTTTTTTAGGAAATTTAGTTATTAATTGCGATCAAAATGTTTAATACCTCTCAAATTTTCTTATCTGTATTGTCACAATAGCATCACATTTCATATGTTTTTTCAGGTGGTACTGAATATTGCTGTGTTTACATTACTGAGAAGCCATCTGCAATCCCAAAGTTCCATGCTGATTTAAATTTTAAAATAATTGCTTTTAAGAGGTTTTAATAGTTACTCACCCCCTCACGTCATTTCAGTGACAAGGATGCGCTAGGTTTGGATGGCACATAGCTTTGAAGTCAGGAAACACAGAGGATGAACTAAATCTGAAGTCACTTTCAGCACCACTGAGTCTGTGTTGGCGCTGATCTTTTAAATAGGCATATCAAGAAAAAGATTTATCTCATAAATACGTGGAAGAAAATGGTAAGAAAGCTTGAATAGTTTTTTTCGCAAACACCGGGAACTCCTTCTTAAAATTTATCCAGGAACCAATTAATGACAATGATTTAAAACTTTTCCGTAATTTAAAATCAGTGTAAATTCCAAGAAGCTGCTCTTTTTGATTCACGCTTAATGTGGAGGATTTCAAAACTGCCATTTCTTCCAAGGGATTGCGAATCCAATTGCTATTACTGTACATAGCAGGGACATATTTTCTAAAAGTTTTTCCATGTCCCTTCAAGTGTTCTATAACCATGGTCTTAACGTTTCCGTCCAAAGAAAGCTGATTTTCTACCTTGAAGTCGTAAGGGTATCAAAGCTCTCATTCTTATTGATAATTAAAGATGTTGCCCAAAAGTTTATTGTTTTAATGAACGATTCGATGCGGTCTTGCAAAATACAAACGCTAATAGTTGAACCTTGAAGAGATAGCTTTAAACTGTAAATTTTGGAGAAAATGTCTGCCAAATATGCCAAAACCTGGAGCTACATTTGATCTTGCATGCACTTTGTTTTGTGAAAGGGTTGGTTGGTAAGAAAATCGAAAACTTCCTGTTACAGTTCAAACAATTTTGCAAGAGTGCTAACTCGAGATAAACGCCTAATTTCAGTGTGAGTTAATAAACAGTTATAAATGTTTCCCATTTCCTCACAAAGTGCTGCAAAAATGGCGAATTTGTAGGGTTGGCCATAATAAAATTTACTATTTTAATTGCATCATCTAGTACAGTATTCAATTCTTCGGACATGCGTTTGGAAAAAAAGAGCTTGTCTATGATTGCAGCAATTAGTCCAAAAATCATTAGGCGCTAGTAATTTCACTCTGGCAACAAACCCATTATACGTGCCTGTCATAGATTTTGCACCTTCTGAAAAAATGCCTACTCAGTCCAGTCTATTGCATTTCCGTGAAAGTATTGGTCGGTAAACTTAAATAAATCTTCTCTGGCAGTTCTCTCTTTTAAATGTCTGTAGAAAAAGAGCTCTTCTTCTGTGGATTCCTCATTAATATACCTGACAAAATGGGACAAAATGACTAAATTGGAAACATCAGTGGATTCGTCAAGTTGAATTGCAAGAAAAAGACTGCTACAAACTTTTCCCAAAAGTACATTTTCGACACAATTTGCTATGTCGTTAATCCGAAGGCAGACCGTGTTGTAGGACAATGGCACCATAATGGCCTTTTTGGTGGAAGATTTTCCAAACATACACTTTACTACATCATTTATGCACGGGCGCAATAGATCTTCTGCGATCAAATGAGGATTTCGAATTTTAACATTTTGTAGCTAACGTAATAAGACGCTTCCAGAGCGTTCTCATTGACACTGTTTGAAACCGATACAAAAGAACTTAAATCATTTTTTGACTCGTTAGCTTTTCGTATAAAAAGTTCAACAGGCTCTTTTACATGGAGTATCTAAGTTTCTAAATGGCGCCTCAAAAGAGAAGGTTTCAGACCACTGTTAGCAAGAATGTCACCACAAACAACCTACTGCGGTCTTGCACAATTCATTTCACCTGTATAAGTAAATCCAAATGTAATATAATTAGCAGTGTACTTTCTCTTCTTTGCATACTGCTGATCGTTGTGGGATTGAAGCACATCATTAGAAGTTGTATTAATATATGAGCTGGACGCAGTATTAAACGTCGAATTTTACACTGTGTTCCAGTTTCGAACTACCAATTGTACACCACTTATATATTTCAGATGCGAACGAGTACGGCTTTACTTGAACGATTTCTCACACACGACTGCACAACAAAAAAAGTATGTACTCGGACGGCAAAAGAAAGATATCTCCCACCCGACTACCGTTTGAAAGGAATTCCCGATATGGAGACTCGGGTTGTTGTGGAAAGGAAAACATATTATTGAAAGGGGGGGAGTAAGTGTAGGTTATTGAAGAGATAACGGAAAGAAACACCTCGTCAAGTTTAGAATAGAATCTGGTAAATGTGCCTCACAAATTTCACAATTTCGCAATCTGTTTGTCAAACTCCGCTATTATTGAAATATTTTGGAGGACCCCTAGAAAAAGTTTACGAAAACCTTGGGGATCCGCGAACCGCTGTTTCGAAACCACTGTGTTTAGGAGTTCAAAAATGAAAAATAGTTTTAATAAATGAAATGTATTCTTGTCTTTCCAGTGTTGCTAATACATTTTTTAGCCTGAAAGGGATTTTTTTGACATTTCTAATTCGTCTGAAATTTATAACAGGAAGAGAGTGTGCTATCCCGATTGTAAGATCGAAGTAGAGTTTCCAAGTTTTTTTCTCAATAGCATCGTTGGACGTTACATGGAATTCTTCATAAAACTAATAATTGCTCACTGTTTTTCATTTCTCAATCCCTTAATTTCTTGTGCACATTGAATCAGCGGATACAGTATGGAGTTAATAAAACAATTACTAATTTATCTTTGGGCTCCAAATTCTTTCGGAATGTCTATTGGGCGTTTAGATCCCTTCATTATTTTGTTACATATATGTTGGTTTTGCTTACGAACCTGTATATGAAACGAAACGTTTTGAAATTTTATCCAAATTATTTCCGAAAATTTGTATTTCTTGAGTTCTTTAGAGAAACTCACCTTTTTAATTGCTGAAAACAAAACAAAACAGGGCAGTCCCTTTATTTCGATATTTTTAAGAATTTATAGACAGAAAAATATTGTGGACATCAATTGCTTCTAATTACTACAGGTGAAAGAAGTATTGTTAGTAGCAACGTAGAAGGAAGTACAGAACTATGGCCTGATGGCACTTTTAATTCAAGCACTGCCAACGGAACACGGCCATTCAAAACGTTTGGAATGACACTGCCACTGAGAATCGCTCGCATTAATCCTGTATCTTCCTACGGATTATGAAAGGGAATTGATAATTTTACCAGTGAAGAAATAAGGATTTTTTTCAACAACGTAACAGAAAGTCGAGGATTACTGCCTGATGTCACTCTTAATACAACCACTGAAAAGGGACACTCAAACATTTGGGATGATATTGCCACTGTGAATCGCAATAATCCTAGATTTTCCCAAACATTGTAAAATATAATTTAGATTTCAGTAACTAACTAATTGCTTTAGTAAAACTTTAAAATGGAGTATATCCGTTTTGAAGAAAAGAGCAATTATATTTTGAAAAGCAATATCGCGATTTTTTACAGATTCTTGCTAAAGAAGCAAAATCTAACTCTCTTCGTATACATCAAAAGATATGAAATTTAGCTACTGCCGTCTGATTCCAATTGTCATATTATATTATTTTTTGACTCGTTTGAAAGCTTCACTATTTGAAAGTCGGATATATTTTGACAAGATATATTGACGAAATTAAGCATAAACTAGAACACAATTTACAGGAAAAAACGAAATGGAATGCCCAACTGGGCATTCCATTTCGTGTTTCCTTCCATTTTATTTAGCAAATCAACAAGGACTCCTGCAAAGAAATTTTACATACAGCACATGAAAATTTCATCAACTCATTTGCATTATATTTGAAGATTATTGTTTGAATATACTACCGAGAGATAAATTATAGCAACGATTATTAAAGCTAAAATGCATTTCTCAGCAATGAGCATTATGTAAAGTGGTCGCACTACTTTTATAGAAAACGGCGATGTAGAGTAAGAATACAATACATTCAATTGCTATCTAACATTATATTTCAATATTACCTTTCGATTTAATATTTAGTAAAAAGAAGGAAAACTTATGACAAACGCTTCAATTAGCACCACGTATATGAAAAATGTACGCATCAGTTCTCGTACATTTGCCAGACAATAACTGGTGTGTGAAATTAAACCCTGAATTTAAACAGATCCATAATTTTTCAGGTCAAATTTTACGTAGCAATTAATTTTGGAACGTTTTTCTGTTTTGCGAGATTTTTAAACCAGAAAAACCTAAGAGTGTAGAGATTCATTCAAATGTCCTCAGATTTATGAGCAATTTCGTATACTAGACTTTCTTAAGATTCAGGTTATTTTTGCACAAAAGAAAACTTATTTTTACAAGCATGTGCTTTTGTAGCACACTTTCGAATGCAATATTCTTACAGATACCCTAGTGAATTGTATGTGCTTTGCATGATGTGGAAAAAATATGTATACAGATGAGGAGCATTTGTTTGGAATTTTAAAAATATTTGCTCTCATAACTTATGACCTCCAAGAAAGATTCAAATATATTGTTTTTTAATTTTGTACTGTGGTTTTAACTTTCGGGCAATTAGTTATCCCCGAGGCTAAACTAACAGGGATTGTAATTAGATGTAAATAAGTTTAGAAAATAAATAATCCGCAATGAATTTTGCAATTAATTTGTGAGTGATTGGGCACATTTACATAAATTTATTTGGAATTCTAATTAGTGTGAATGAGAGACAATCGTAAATGAGAGACAGTATATCATAAACTTTTGGCAGAAATTTTTAACGCGTCCCTTTCGGATACTGTGCTCTCCTGGGATCAGCCTAAGAAGGTACTCGTTAAACTCTAAGGACACTGGTTTCGGTGAAAAAGCTATTTGATACCTAGGATATTACAGATTCATTTTAGGATGACTTTACAAGATTAAGTGCGCTTCAGTTGTCTCTAGGATGACTTACATTTTTGTACCGGAAAATCTAAGACATATAACGAAAATTAAAAAAACAAAATGTAACTTCCAATCACACGTCTCAGACCATGTATTAATTCAGGTGGAGTTTGAGCTTAACGTTGAAAGAAAACAAAGAATTTCTCTTGGCTAGTTGCACTCATCAGTTCTTAAAGATGAGAAACACATCGCACGATTTAGAAGAATATTTAAATAGACTGGTTGCAGTTCATGTTGATAACTGGAATGAGTTTAAAGACAAGGTAAGATTTAGGATCGGAATCTTATGGGTAGTTTGATAAAGCGTTACCAAACAGGTAGAAACAAACAACAAATTCTGATTACGCTTTTGTAAGAACAGTAGGACACTGATGCAGTATTTCTGACTGACATCCACGCGTTAAGAAGTGAACTGGTTAATTGTCTCAAAAGGAGGGCTGCAGATATTCCATATGGAAACGATGATCAGCGACTTCTTGGTAATGTTGATACCAGCCAATTAATTGTAGTCGGAAAAAAAGAAGTAACACATTAGCTGACCATACTGTGAGTAAAACTGGCGCTGTAATAAATAAAATATGGTATAATTTAAGAAACAGTTTTCTTTATTTTAAATCCGAAGTAAATTCTTGTAGAAGAGAAACTACAGATTCAAAGATAATAGTCCCGGAATATTATCAGCTACTTACCGATAGGTTCACGGTTTCGGAAATAAGGAAAGCATTGTCCAACCTGTCAGATCAATAAGTCCCAAAGTTAGATGGCCTTTCAATTCTGTTTTTACAAAAATGAAAAAATAATAATAATTCCAATTTTAGAGAAAATATTGAATGATATTCTAAATGGCAAAGCCCAACACAGTTAATGTGTAAAGGTTTGATAAAAATCATTTCTATAGGAAATGGAGATATCACTGACCCTCATTATTGGAGACCCATAATAATTCTCAAAACCGATTATGAAATTTTAATGAAAATTCTGGTTAAGAGAATCCAACCCACTTTAGATTAGATTACTTCTTGTGCAAAGTCTTGTGCAGTCGAAAATAGAAATACCTATGACAACCTTAAAATTCAGAAGGAATCCATTAACTACATGAAACTAAAGAACGTGAACATGGCGATAATCTCTGTGAATCAAAATAGGCCCAAAATAAATGGAGCGCAAATATCTAAAATGTTAGCGTCTCATAACTAGCCACACAAACAACTTCTCTCATACAGAACTTATACCATACTACGACGATATCTACTTTGTTTCGTGATTAATTTTCGGTATGCTGTCAAAAAACTGCAGGCTTGAGGCAGATGCCTATTATCCCCTCTCTTGTATACCATTATCATAAACAAGTTTTTGTTAAAAGAAAATGAAAAAAAAAATATTTGGGATTCTTCTCCCTGGCAGTAGTGAGAATCGTTGAATATTTTGGTATATGATGATCATATTGTATTTTTTCCTAAAGATAATAACTAAATAAAATTCATCAGAGACGCATAAAAGGATTTTAATGAATTCATCGGATCACAGCTTGACACGCAAAAAGTATGTGTTTACATTTTCGATGTTGGGAAAGTAAGCAAATCGACTTATTCACGATGGCCACAACCTATGTAAAAATTTTGGGAATATGCATTTCAACTTAGGTGATACATGACAACGTGATGTGGAATTAGTGCTTACCGAAAATATTGCAGATTAGCTGAGCCATCGTGCGGAGCCATTCTTACATTAATAGATAAATTCACTCAAGGTTCAATTGCCGAAGCTCGCTCTGAAAACGTTTGCCAAAATCTCCAGCTCAATTACGTTGGTCATCATCTGCATATTTTCATAAGATCTCGGACACTGTTTCTTGCGTACATAATGTTAGCGTTTTGCCATTGCACATACATGATTCTGAAAAATGTTAACTGATGTACAATTTCGCCGGTAGAGGGCGTAAATGCAGATGATGTCGAATTCAAAAATACGTTTTATTCCACATATTTGCCTCTAAACATCCGATTGAAAAAAAATTATCGTTCGATTCCATTTTATATCGAAGAGTATTTTAGATATAGTTATTTTTTCAAATTAAGTACATATTTCCCGCTAGGGGCGTGAAATTAAATTACCTTTTCCTCGATAACTCGTTTTCTAAAACTCCGATTTGAAATTTTTTCTTCAGCGGATACATCACCTGATGGAAAAATCTTTTGCATATAATTTAAAATATTTGGTAAAGAATACTTTGGCCACCAGGGGGCGTAAGGTTTAATTTTTGCTTCTGATGTATTTGTCATAAAATCGGAGCTTCTAAAATATCAACTGAAAACTTTCTTTCTTGGACTGATGCCACTCACATCGATAAACCTTTTCGGAATATTTTCTTCTTAATGTATTACATAGTTTCTCCGCCAGGGGGCGTAGATGTACATCTTATTTTTGTCAATATCTGTACTTCTAGGAGTCCGATTTGAAAAATTCCTTCTTTGTTGGTTAGTGTTTTCCGTGTGACATGTTTTTCATGTAATTTCAAAATTTTCAAGTAATTCATAGACTTTCCGCTATTGGCATAAAGGTAAATTTCGTTTCCCAATATATCTCTGCTTCTAAATCTCCGATTTGAAAAATTTTTTGAGCGCCGGATACAGCTCCTGATGGGAAATCGTTTGCACATAATTTCTATTTTTGTAAAAAAAATAGTTTGGCCACCAGGGGGGCGTAAATCTTAATTTCCGCTTCTGTTGTATTTGCAGCAAAATATGATGTTCTAAATTCTCGACTGAAAATTGAAAAAAACGTCGTTTGTTGACCGATACTTCTCATGTCAACAAACCTTTTAGAAACTTTTTCTTCTTAAAATATTGCATGGTTTCTACGCCAGGGGGCGTAGATATATATCCTATTTTTGTCAATATCTCTACTTCTAGGAGTCCGATTTGAAAAATTCCTTCTTTGTTGGACAGTGTTTCTAGTGTGACATGTTTTTCATATAATTTCAAAATTTTCACGTGATTCATAGACTTTCCGCTAGGGGGTGTAAATGCAAATTGCGTTTCCCAATATATCTCTGCTTCTAAATCTCCGATTTGAAAAATTCTTTCTGCACCGCATACAGCTCCTGATGGGAAATCATTTACACATATTTTCTAATCTTTTAAGAAATGGTTGGGCCACCAGGTGGCGTAAGCTTTAATTTCCGCTTCTGTGGTATTTGCAGCAAAATATGAGCTTCTAAAATCTCGATTGAAAAAAAAGTCGTTTGTTGACTGATACTACTCCTCATGTGGACAAACCTCTTAGGAAAATTTTCTCCTTGAAAAAATGCATGGTTTCTACGCCAGGGTCGTAGATGTATATCTTATTTTTGTCAATATCTCTACTTCTAAGAGTACGATTTGAAAAATCCCTTCTTTGTTGAATAGTGTTTACAGTGTGACATGTTTTTCATATAATTTCAAAATTTTCAAGTAAATCATAGACTTTCCGCTAGGGGGCACAAAGGTAAATTGCGTTTTCTGCGTTATTTCTGCTCCTAAAGATCTGATTTGAAAAATTCTTCCTGTATCGCATACAAGACCTTATGGAAAATATTTTTCACATAATTTCTAATGTTTGGTAAAGAATGATTTAGCCACTAGGGGTCATAAGTGTTAGTTTCTGCTTCTGAAGTATTTGTTGCAAAATCTTGGCTCCTGAAAACTCGACTATTTCTTTTTCTTGGACCGATACCACTTATATGGATAAACCTTTTGAGAATACTTTCTTCCTAAAATAATGCATGGTTTTCCCACCAAGGGACGTAAAGTCACATCTTATTTTTGTCGATATCTCTGTTTCTAAGAGTTTTTAATTTCTAGATTCCGTTTACAGCAATATCTGAGGGTTTAAAAACCCGATTGAAAAACTTCTTTCTTCCGTCAGATACTATTGTTTTCCGTACCGGTTCCATTGACTTTGAATAGCTTTGATAAATTTAATTTGCGTCAGAATGGATTCAAAAGACGTGTTTATTACACCCGAAAATTCCGTGTCATCTTTCTTGTTTAGGTAATTAGCACAAACTGGTGTGTCTGAGCATACTAAGTCAACACAGGTCTTGAAATTCTGAAGATGCACTGACTCCCTTGCTTTCTCCCAAAGCTTGCCACTGTATAGAATGAAATGTCACACTTCAAAATTAATATCGGTCTATAATATGGATATTACAATGCCGTCTTCCAAATATTTGCACCCGCACGGGGATAACTGGTTTTCCAGTTATTAGGGGAGCAACGCCCCACGGCCCGAGCTGACCTTGTGACTGGTCAACATCTGATGTCATGCCACCGCTTGTTTTTTATTTCGGTGCTGTTGGAGTTTGCAGGGACGGCTGTTCATCCAGCTGTTGGGGAGTCGCGGCCCCTCGATCCCGAGCTGGTCTTGTGTCTCGTTTTTTCGTTTTTATTTATTTTCTCCACTGGCTAGTTGTCCGTGTTGTATACTCTACCTAATCGCTACCACGCTATGTACTAACACGCCGGACTTGTATTTTTGTTACCCTCCACCACTAACTGTTTTATATTAACCGCTCAGTTCGTAGGTTGCTGAGATTCCGTTTAGGTTCCCTTCCAGGGTTTCTCTTCCTTGGATTACTTTTTTCCTTTTAGCTGGTTTGGGTGCTAGACCTACCTGCATGTTTGCCGCGCGCGGAGACCCGTGAGGCGGAAATGGGATGTCTGGCGCCTGAGGTCGCAGGAGACCGGAAAAGTGCCTCCTGTGTACCAACACTCCTCTTCGACCCCGGCTTCGCTGTAAACGGGAGGCTAGAGACTAACCCGCCTCTAGTCAGAAGTCTTGTACCAAGTTGTGTACAGGGCTTTAGCGGCTTTTTTGTCGTATAGCACGGCAGGGTAAGCCCGGGGGCTGTGGGATCATGCCAAAGGCGTTGGCATGACGGTACCCGGAGGCCGAAGTGTCCACCGAGTGCGTGTGATCACAGCCAACGGACTATATCTGCAACGTATAAGCTCCAGAACTGTGTCCAGCGTCATTTTCTTGGCTTGCAGACCTCCAGTTCTCCCTTGTAGGGCTCGGTGGTGGGTGGAGTAGTCTGCAGACGAATCCTCCTCCTTTTTTCCATGGGTAAAAACAAAAACAAAAACTCCAAATTCAAGTCACCTGAGAAAATGATAGTTGACAACGACTCTGCTTCGTCTTCTCAACCTACAAAGTCTCATAACCTTAAACGATCTTTAGACCATGACCTGGACCAAGAATGTGGAACCTCTTTTTCGGCAGCTGTACCAGTCGCTCCGAAGCGTCGTCTCCCCTCGATTGCTGCGAATACGCATGCTACACACTTAGTTGTAGAATCCATCGATCCGAATGAGAGACTGTCCACCAGATCTCCCTTTTTCATTTCTAAAGCTTTGGACGCTGCGGTTGGCCCTTTGAAGTCTGGGAGGAAACTTCGCTCTGGGGACCTGCTTGTCCAAACTTGCAGTGTTTCTCAGAGTAACACTCTTCTGCACCTCACTAGTCTTCAAGGCATTCCTGTCAAAGTGACACCTCACCCGTTTCTCAACACCTCTCGGGGTGGTATTTCGGAGTTTGATCTCTTGCCATGCAGTGAAGACGAATTGGTGAGTGAACGTGCAGATCAGGGTGTTATTGCTACACGTCGTATGATGTTCCGGCGCGATGGTTGTTTGATTAAGTCTAAAAATGTAATCTTGACTTTTAACTCCCCGAAAGTTCCGACCGAAATCAAGGCTGGCTACTTGGTCTGTGGAGTTCGCCCGTACATTCCCAGTCCTCTGCGCTGTTTCAGGTGCCAGAGGTACGGGCATTCACAACGTTTATGTAACAGTTCCGCTCTTTGCGCAAATTGTGGCTCCAGTGAACATGACGGGGAAGGTTGCACTTCTGCGGCCTGCTGTGTTAACTGTGGTGAGTCCCATGCAGCTTACTCCCGCAACTGTATGAAATGGAAGGACGAGATGGCGATCCAGCGCCTCAAGACCCTGGAAGGCCTTTCGTACCCTGCTGCCAAGGCCAAGTTGGGTATTCCCAACAACCGACAGCGTACTTTTGCCGCAGTAGTTCAGTCTCTGCCACAATCCGTGAAGCCCTTTGTTACGCTCCCTGTAGCTCTTGCCGCACTTGCCAAGAGATCTACAGCTGAACAAGCGACACAGGTGGATTTTTCTGAGCTCCAGCTTATTCGACCAGCTGACTCTGCGCCTTCTCTTTTGAAGACGACTGTCTCTTCCAGTTCCCAGCAGAAAGCCTGCACGTGTGGAAGACCCGGCCCTAAATCCGCAAAGGTGTGCAGTGTCCATCCAACTGTCGCGGTCCAACTGACCAACATTGCAACTGTCTCAGACTCAGCGAGGTCCCCACCCTCAACCAACATTATAGAGGAACATAGGGGGAGAGGAGAGTGACAGTTCGTCCCCACCCTCAACCAACATTATAGAGGAACATAGGGGAGGAGAGTGACAGTTCGTCCCCCTCATGTGACTCATCCTATGTGTAGTTGTGTTCGTTTTCGTGATGTGTTTTATCATTCTCATTCCTCAGTTTTACTTAATCGGCTAGTTTCTAACCATTGTACTATGTTTTTAATACTGTTTGTTTCATTGTCTTTTTTGGCCTTTCCATCATTCTCATGTTTCGGTTTTACTTGGTCAGCCAGATTTGGGGATTTATGCCACGTTTTTTAATACTGTTTGTTTGTCTTGTGTCTGGCGCTCTTTGGCCAAACATGGCCCTTGCGCCATAAAAATCAACCAACCAACCAAATATTTGCTTGTATTGTCATATCTTCGGATTCAATTAGATCAGAGGCGTCAGAAATACATCCTGTACGAATGGAACTTTCACTGCGAATTATTGTTGCGGTAGTTAATAGTTCTTCAAAGGTATACGCCATTATTTGTTTTCCGAAAGCAACAAAATACTTAGGATAAAATATTAAAATAATTTTTAAACGTGAACGAATGTTAATTTAAAAAGAGAGAAGTTAATGAAATTTTAGTTACCATTTTAATAACTAAAATAAAGTTTACCTGCCCTTCATTTTTTTTACTGCTTGACATAGAATTGAAATGAATAGTTACCAATTATGAAAATAAAACATACTTCAGATTGTGTTTTATCACAGATTACGTAGTTGATATAACGTTACCAGGGGATGACAGAAGAGAGATTTCTTTGTCTTCAAAGTAAAAGCCTTCCTGATCGACACAAAATGTTTAATTATAAAATATGCTTGAAGCCTACAACGCTATTCACGGGACGGGCAGGGGTTACAGATTATATCAGGTGCAGACAAGAAACCTCACGTTCCGCGGTCACCAAAATGCACAACATTTCTTGGACAGAAATATGTTCAGTTCACAACAGCCTAAGAAAACCAGAATGAAAATGGAACCGGGAAAACGCACACTCCATCATATCAATTTGAAACAACACACACATATAAAGACATTCCAAATGATATCATTCTCAATAAAAAAAAGTTACTATAAGACGTACTAGCGAAACATTCAATTGTCCCAAAAAGTACAAACTGGAAAGATTTGCATGAAATACCACGGCACAGCTTTTCTTCTGTTTAGGCAAATTTCGTATCAAAGAAAGATATACCAAACAAAAATCGGTCTAAAATTACTATCGACCTAAAAGGATCGATCAAGATACATTTGAAAAGAAACAAAGTTTTCAACACAGTTTGCTCAATTAATTCGTTTTTCTACATTTTTTTTCGAGAAAAGAAGTGGTAAAATACTATGCATATTTTAAAGCCAGAAATATTTTCAAGTACACCTGATTAATTCTGTCGTATATAATTCTGCTTTCGAAGGTGAGAATTTGAGTCTAAGCAACCTTATTTTTACGCTAATAAGAAAAACCTTTCGGTTCATAGTAACGGAAAAATGTTTATGTAAATCCACATCGAAATACCAAGAGATACATCAGGATTGTCAGTACTCAACTAAAACGTAACGAGATATTGATACTTATTTTAATGCACAATAAAGAGGGTTTTTTTCTCAGTTATAACATTAAAATGCGCGAAAAAGGATCATTAGTTCAAAATTTAAATTTGTTATAAAACACTCTAATGAGCTTACTCGTGCGCCTAGAAAACGCATACTACATTTCCTGCCTTGAATTTAAAAATAATATCCCTATCAGGAAACATTTGAAGGTAATTCTGACATTTTTCCGGGGTATTAGGAATTGCGCTTGTCAGAAGTTAGAAGAATATGAAAACATGTTATTCATGTTGTTTTACGAGCTTTATCTGTGAGAAAACTGTTAAAACGGCAAGCGTGAAACGTTTTTGAAATGGAAAGAAATATTCGGCCACCATGGTGGCGAAGTGATCTATCTAAGCGCTGGTTTCAGTATACTCTTCCCAGATGTGCCCGGAATGTAGTCCCGGTAAAGCATGGAAGTTGTGTTTGTCTTACTGCATTGACGTTACACATTCCCCGGAACCAGTGGCTCTTGGTTAGGGACTTTAATATGAAAACATGTTATTCATGTTGTTTTACGAACTTTATCTGTGAGAAAACTGTTAAAACGGTAAGCCGGATATTTTGTTTTGAAATGGGAAAGAAATATTTGGCCTCCATGGTGGCGGACTGGTCTAAGCGCTGGTTTCAGTACATTCTTCGGAAAATGTTCTAGGCACTGGTTTTAGTACATTCTTCCGAGATGTGTCCGGAATGGTCTATGCGCTGGTTTCAGTACATTCTTCCGAGATGTGTCCGGAATGGAGTCCCGGTAAAGCATGGAAGTTGTGTTTGTCTTACAGCATTGGCTTTACACATTCCTCGGAACCAGTGGCTCTAGGTTAGGTACTGGCTACTGACCATCCCGCGAAAAATAATTGAGTTGTGCACGGCGCTCGGTAAAACCCCAAATAAAAAAACAAAAAAGGAGAATCCGGCAGAAGGCTCTGAATGCAGAAAAGGTTGTTATTCATTCTTTGACTTTAAAGCAGCCATTGCTTGAAATATTCGGTAGCATTGCACATGGGATTTTGTACTCCATATGATATGTAAACAACAGTATAAAAAATATATTGGTAATCCGTAGTTTTAAAAACTTATTTATACTATGGTTCATCCTTTTTTTGAAGTTCACATCATGTACGACGATAAAGGAACACATCTCCACATTCCATAGGTGGTCTTTACACTCAGAATAACTGAAGCATCTGAGTAATGACCATTGCAGGAAAAACATACATCGGTTAGCGAGCTTGAAAATATAATTTTTTAATGTGTTACAAGATTAGATCAAAATATACCAAAAAAGGGGTAACATTTTTCAGGACATGGTCAGTGAATACAACTGCTAAAAACACAATAATTAATACAAAAATATACATTCATTTGTATTACATTATAAATGGCTGTCAATCCATTGTAAATCAAGATTTTCAAATAAACAACAAATTATTAGTTAGAGACGTTTGCAAAAATAACACCACAGATGCCTACTTACATTCTTTAGAACACAAAAAGACCGAAATCAGCACTTTGTGTAGCCACCTTTGTTTTCTATAATGGACAAAATACGACGTGGGTAATCTCAAAGGGATTTGGTGGAGTAATTTAAAATGTCTTTGCACTATACGTACTTTATGGCGTTAGTCAAAGCTTGGGAATTTGATGGCTGTGTTCCTCTTACTTTCTCTTTTAAAATGGTCCACAAATTCTCCATGGGTTAAGGTCGGGATTGTTACCAGGCCAATCAAGCACAGTTATGTTTTATCTCTGCAGGTGGTCCTTTTCTGTCTTTGATGTGTGGCATGGAGCACCATCATGCATAAACAATGTGCATCTGTGCACTTGCATATGATTTAACAGCTTCTCACGAAACATTTCCACATAAAAAGTACAAGCAATGGTAGTGCCTATCGGCAAAAAGAATAATGAAGCAGTACCGGATGGTGCGATAGCACCCAGGAGTGAAAATCATCAGAAAATAAAACTACTTCAGTACCTCTAAAAAAAGGATCATATCTGAAAGATCCATCAGTTCCTAACATAAGGATTTTACCCATAACATTAAGGTGGTTATCCACCAACTGTGAAAACCCATCTCATGCATTTAGCCCAGAAAATGGCAGTTAGAAACAATTTTTCGAAATAAATCACTTCAGGATACGATGAAGAAAATTAAAATCAGCACAGTACTTACTGAACTATGAAGTTTGGACAGCACATACACCAAATTTTTGTACTTCAGTTGAAAACAGTAATTGGTTTCAAAAACAAATAGGCGTTCATCGATTTTTTTAATTTCCTTTCGTCACACCTATTGATTTTCTCATGTGGGCATTACTATGACCCATGCCTAAAATTAATAGCAGCTATTGTCAAACTACTTCTATTTTCTCACAGTTGTGCTAAAAAATATAGTTCTCGACACTCCCTCCCTGCATAATTCAGGAAGCGATACAACCATTTCATAAGAAGATCGTGAATTCCTAGTGATCGTGAATTCCTAGACTGAACGACGATATGTAATACTGTTCATGGCAATGACTCGTACAATACAACCTTTGAAACTGACTGCAGTGCGCTGCTTCAACGACTTTAAACACGTGACATTCCCGCCGCAACACATGCATTTTAGGAAATATTGCAAACCTTCCGACTCACCCTCTGCAGCTACCAATAAAAATATTTCTTACCCATGAAACTCCCTAATAGTCTCTTCGAAAGATGCTCTGAAATCGTGGTCTTTCAAATGTAAAGATAAATATGTACTTTTATCCATAGTTTTGTGCTGTGATTCTTTGCAACGTTTAAGTGGAATCCCAAGCCCAGTGAGTATTCGCTTGGATTCAAAAATACGTTATAACGGAAATATTGTGTCGCCTCTGTTGCAGAGTTGTCTGATGCACTTACTGCAAATTTTCGTTCGAGATGCGCTCGGGTTCAACTTTCGGAGAAGGCATGGGTGATGCTCTTGCTCTAAGATATTTCTTCTGCCTCCCTTTCGCCGGAAGTACTTTACGT
The DNA here is from genome assembly GCA_039090855.1 of Macrothele yani. Classification (NCBI taxonomy): domain Eukaryota; kingdom Metazoa; phylum Arthropoda; class Arachnida; order Araneae; family Macrothelidae; genus Macrothele; species Macrothele yani. The sequence goes on along the minus strand of CM077034.1, from coordinate 99,615,274 downwards.
AAATAAGGGATATATACATGAGTAGTTTGCTTAAGCTTTCTAAGTTTACAGTTCAGAAGTTAAGGATTACTTTTTGTTTTCCAAGTAGTGAAATTAAACGTGCAGGTACTGCATACATTATTTGAGGAAGTGCATGACAAAAAGGAAATTACTACCAATAAGAATATTTATAACCCATGAAAATCCCATATAGACTCTTTCAAAGGCGCTATGAAGTCGTGGTTTTTCAAATATGAGGATAAATATGTAATTTTGTCCATAATTTTGTGTTTTGATTCTTTCCAAAATTTGAGTGGAATCCCAAGCTCAGTGATTAGGATCCACGGGTTTCGAAGGTGCGTTCTAACAAAAATATTGTGCCGCCTCTGTTGCTGAGTGCTGTAATGCAGTTGCTGCGAATCTTTCGTTCGATATATGCTCGTATTCAACTCTTGGAGAAGGCATGGATGATACGCTTGCCCTAAAACTCTTCTTCTTCCTTCCTTCGCCGGAAGTACTTTACCTAAATTAATGATATACTTTATATATGAGTAGCTTTCATAAGCTTTATAAGTTTACAGCTCAGAGGAGAAGGATTCGTTTTTCTTTTCAAGTAATGAAATTAAAGGCGCAGGTACTGCATACATTATTGGAGAAAGTGCATGACAAAAAGGAAATTAAATGCTCCATTTTCCTCTTTACAAATGAACTGTTTTCCTTTAGAACTCTTAAAAATATCTTTGGAAATACGCCTGATGGTGTTTGTTGTGTTCAATCTAACACGAAGTTTGTACGTTTTTGATTTTTATTGAGTAACAGTTTGCTTTGCAGGTATGTGTTTATCCTTAGCGCTGACGTACGAACTTTTAACTGAGTATGTTTTCAGATTAGAAAACAATAAGAAATGTCTCTTGAAGACTTCAAGTTATGTTTATGTAAACATGGAATGCATGTAAAACTCATTTATTAAATGTGTGTACAGTTCCGTCTGAGGGCACTTTGGTGCTGGTGTTGATATTTTTATTTTATTTTTTTATTTCTAATAAAATTATCAACACGAACAAACACCAGTATATGTCCTCTGAGAAAAAAGTTTCGCAACATTACAACTGATCCTTATGAGTCAGTTTCGGTAAGGTTTTTATTCTTAGCATATTGTCATCGGGACTTCACTACATTCAGACAAATTTTATCATAAATGTGCTTTCGAACAACAGTTAAACTCCGTGAGAATATGCTTTTGGAATTTTATATATGTAACCCTGTTACATAAACTAAATTCCAAAAACAAATATTTCCACGTTTTGCGTAGGTACCTCTGCACAGTTATCTAAATTAAAGAGGACAATTTCTGGTATTATAGAACGGATATCTGTTAATCCTAAGTTTTAAATATCGTAATATAGAACTAATATTTAAAAGCTGGGATATCCAGAAGAAGTGTGACATTTTGTTCTCCCTTCTTAACAGAAGACAGACGCATTCCCCTTAATAAATGTTGCGATAAGGAGCCCTTTTTTCAAATTCCTGAATACGCAAAATATGATTTTGAAAAATTAAACGGTTCTTTCGACATTAATATTTTAGCTCTTTTTCGTATTGCTGCAGACAGGTGTTACTGAAGAAATACCTCTAGCTAAAACAGCGTTCTTCTTAAACAATTACATCTTCATTACGGTAATATAGTTAAATTTCACTTGTGAAAAAATGTATAACCAGGGCCGCTAACACATTTTAAACTTCAGCAGTCTGTGTAATCTTCCCCAATCACGTAAATATTTTAATTATCATGCATACCTCCGGGAACATTGGCAAATTTTGGACTGTCAATGAACCAGCAGTTTTTGAACTTGAAACGAAGAGCAGGGGCTTTGTAAAAGATACTTAAACCTGTGTTTTGGTAATGGAATATTCCTTAACTGTATGTTATCAGGAAGTACTTGGTCGAAAGCATCGAAAATCTTGAAGTTTTTTGTGCCGCATTACTCCGAAGACCTATTTTTAAGCGTTACAGATGCAGTAAATATAAATCATTTTGCCATTTAACAGTACATATTTTTTAGATTATGCGGCGATGTTTAAATATCAGGAAAGTAAGTATGTCCTGTTTTAGATCAGGTGGAGATTAACTGGAATGGAATATTGCTTTATTGCTTCCCTGAAACCAGTGGCCATCAGTTACGAACGGGCTACAGCTTATAATTCTATGAGTTACTCATGATGGTCGCTATACTCCGTAGAAAAAAGCAGAGCAAAACCACAATCTCCTATGTGATCTAAAAAAACAGCACATGGAGTTTTTCATATGAAACTTTTTACAAAGGTAAAATGGTCTATCTGTTCCATATTACAACAATAGTAAATACCTGATTTGAAAAATATTTATTCCGCATCTCCCTAATATAATCGAATTTATTTATGTTTCAAATTTTTGCAAAATAATGATGCAATTGTATATTGCAAAAGTAATGTGAAATAATTGGAAAATAAAAAAAAATCAAAGGCTTTGAGTTTTATTGTCAGAAAATTTTTTATTTAAAAAAATTATTTTTGAATTAATTCTGTTGCAGCTCATTAAATGTTCTTTCTTTTTGTTGCAGTTTGCTCGGCATGAGGTATAAAGAGAAGCTAATTTTGTCAGTATTAAGTTTTCCAATTCTGGATGTAAGCAGCAATTGGCAATTACTATTGTGTCCTGTAAGCATAGCAGCTGACATTGAACACAAAAATATTCGTCTGGTGCATAGGATTTCCAAAAAAAACATGGAATAGTTTCAAATTAAATATGAGGAGGAATTGACTGCACAATTAACGAATCATTAAATACGGAGAACGTTCTGCATTTGAAGTGAGGAGGTATGATTGCTGGGAACTTTGTTTTTAGGATGGGAAAACATGATTAAAGCACTTTTCATTCATTTTTTACGAAGGGATTTGTGTAAGAAACTTTAAAAATCAACATAAACAATTTTTGTGTTGCGCAGTGTTATATAATCAATAGGATGTATCCGATTCAAAAAACTCTTTTAGAAATACTTACTTTTACGATGATCAACTTTATGGAGAATATGCCTAATGCGCAACATTTATTGAATGACATTTGCAGTATTATATAGAACAGCATTAACTTTTGCAAAAAATCCTGACTGAGAAGGACGCGAACTACAAGCATTTTGGTAATATTTTACCTTTCAGAAAATTGATTCAGTCCTCTATGAATATAAACACGTTTCGTTCCTTTTTTACGAAAATTCTATTTTCTGTCAACACATATCAGAAAAGAAGTGTATGTGCTTTTTTATTTGTAGAAAACCAAAGCAGTGAAAGCTTGATTATTTGTTTCGTAGTCTCAGTGTGGTCAAAGAACTGGAATCCTAAACAAAGGAAAAATAACCTAGTTTATAAATTTCGATACTGTTTTTATGATTTAAAAAAGTATGCTCGTTAACAAAATAATTCTAATATTTTAAACTCTAAGTTTCTTATTTTTCGCTAAAAAGTAATTAGATTGTAATAGACAAATATTAACTAAGTGAATTCAGAATAATGAAAAAAAAAACTTTGTGAGGTTAAAACTGCATGCTTAAATGATGTTAAATATAGTTATATCTTACAAGTAGAAAGTAAAATCAGTTGTAAACTTTAGACAAATTTTTTTGAAGCTCGCCTTGAAAACTCAGAGGAATTTTATATGCGCGTATGTATCTACAAATATGCATGTGATTTTCATAAGGCATTTATAAATTGTGTTGTTAAATCCAACTTCTTGACAACATGGCATGATATCTTCATTTTAGAGGTTGCCCTACGAATAGTAATAATCTGTGCCCATCATTCTATTTACTTTGTTTCCACTTTTATATTAGGACACTAAATTTTATACATAAGGAATCATGCTTTCGGTGAGTTTGAATACTTCAATTATGTTGTACTGCAGTGCTTTTTGAAGCGCTTAGCAAATTTGTGGGTACTTTCTAATGGAGGCTGTAAGTAACACCACTTCGCTTCTTGGTACACCAGAAAGCAACGTCTGTAGGTGTGTTTCCCTGAATGTTACTTAACAACATTGTCCAGAGCAGGTAATGAACTGCCAGTTCTTTGAATGCAGGCATTATGAAATTTTAAACAATTTTTTAAGATCAGATTTTCCTCTCAGCAGTTTCTCCTCAATTAAACATGTCCTATATTACATTCAGATTTTCGATGTTACATTTCGAAACCACAAGAAGTATTTGATGACCTGCGGTATTTAAATAAAATGGGCCGTTCATTAAGTGCGTCCGTGATTTTTTCTATTTTGGACCAACCCTCCCTCGTCCATGTCACATTTAGTCCGACTGTTGACACCTCCCTCCCTAAAAAGTGCGTCCTAAATCCCACAACACCCCTTTTTTTTTGACGACTGTTTTTTAGAAGTCCGTTGAAAAATAGAAAGAGAACAAGTAATTGCTTAAAGGAATCTTACATATATTTACACGTTTTCTTCAGAAAACATTTATTATTTAAAAATTAATTTATTCCTAACCCCTCCCCGATCTTTATCATTCTGAAGTAAAGATCTACAAATGAACGCATGCATTCAATGTTGCAACACTCCCAATAATACCATCTACGAAACACGATAGATTTGGTAGTACATATACAAGAACTTAATATTGTGATTTAGCTAAATATCGTAAGAAACCTTAAATTTGTCATAACCTTTTTTAACTGAGAAAAAGAAGAAACAAGAAAGATGACAATGAATTTAGGGGTGTAATGTGCAAGTCTTTTTATTCCCTTCTGATGAGAATAAAATTTACCAAAGCTATTCAAAATCAATTGAACTGGTATGGAAAACAGAAGTATCTGACAGGAGAAAGAAGTTTTTCACTCGGGATTTTATCCCGCAGATTGCTGTAAACGGAAACGTCAGCTGACGCCTACTGGTGGCAGATTGGTGCGTTAAAAAAAATGAAATTATATATGAGGCATTTCGTAGCGGAAACGCTCCCCAAAAAAGAAAGGATTTTTCGAATCGGGCGCTTGAAGGCAAAGATGTCGACACATATAAAAGATGCATCTACGTCCCCTGGTGGAAACACGATGCATAATTTTAAGAAAAAGTATTTTCAAAAGGTTTTTCGACGTGAGCGGTATCGGTCCACGAAATAATTTTTTCACTTACGTTTTCAGGAGCTCAGATTTTCCAGCAAATACATCAGACGCAGAAATTAACTCTTATACGTTCCTTGGTGGCCAAACCGTTCTTCATCAAATATTACAAATTACACTATCTACCAACAAGTAATTGGACACCTGTGATAACAAAGGAAAACGAAGTTTATTCACCTTCAATAGTTGGTGGAGCCTCCACGAGCGGCGATTACAGCTGCGACCCTCCAGGACATACTCTCAACCAGGCGTTCTACGACGGCTAGCGGTATTTTCTTCCACTCGGCTTGGAGAAAATTTATCATCCGGAAGGTCAGTTCCTTAACCGATTTCGGACGGTGCGGGCACCCCTTAAGTCGACGCTCCAACTCGTCCCAGAGGTGCTCGATAGGGTTAAGGTCCAGGCTCTGCTCAGGCCAGTCCATTTGATTAACCCCATTGTCACCATACCAAGCCATGTTGGACCTCACAACATGACAGGTGTCATTGTCATCCTGAAAATAACATGGGTCCACCACGTAAAACTGCCACAACGTAGGAAGCGCATGGTCATCCAAAATGGTGCAGTAGGTCTCGGCGTTGAGTCTATCATGAATTGTCACCAAGGGTCCCGTGCCATACCAGGTAAAACACCCCCACAGCATAATTCCACCGCTGCCGAACTTCACAGTTGGCACAATACATTCCGGCAGGAGGCGTTCTCCAGGCAGACACCAAACTCAGACCCTGCCATCCGAACGGTAGAGGGTGAACCTTGATTTGTCGCAGGATAGAACCTGTTTCCACTGTTCAACAATCCACTGTCGACGTTATTTGGACCACGTTAGCCGAGCAGCGCTATTGGACTTGGTGATCAAAGGCTTGTGGGCGGCAGCACGTGCATGCTAACGGAGAAGATGGGCTTCCTTACGGATGATATTCATCGAAAGAACACTCCCGGATGCCTGTTGAAATTCCTCGCCCACCTAGTAAGAGTCAAATAGATGTTACCGGAAGAAAAAAATAGAATCATGCTAGTGGACATGCCTCGGAAAATTTGAAAATTATATCGTCTTGAAACGGGAATACATTCTGCATTTCCCGATTTGCGCTCGTGTAGATACCGTTACACCACCTAGGATAAAAATCCTGGATACAATTGAGGATGTGTTTTGGGACTCAGACGTAACGCACAGCCGTGTGAAAATCAAAGCATATATGGCACTTCATTTTACCGGCACGCGAGCAGAGCGCCAGTCCCCTGAATAATTATACTTCAGAAATAAATGATAGTCAAATAAGTGCTACGGGGAAAAGTGATGCCAAATTAACTACATCTTTAAATAGTATTTTAATATTGTTACAAACTATGCATTAAAAAACAAAATATTGATGTATATATAATTTTTTACCATATATGTTTACCATTTAAAGTAGAACAAAACTTTTGCAAATCGCCTTTAATCAAGCTTTACGCTGCCCCAAGAAAAAAACTGTTAGTCAAACGGGCCACCTGATCTGGGCATATTGGTGGTCCAAATGATTATGCACTTGTCCAGGACCAGAGGACTACCAGAAAATTCGAGCTCTGCATAGATATGGACCGGCCTCCTGATATAAACACCATCCGGTCAATTATCGTCTTTCTGTCTTACACTTTTCAAAAGAAAACTTCGTATTCGTGTCTAACCAACGATTTCTCCAGTTCAAGTTCCTCCTTCATTTTCCGTTGTTGGCTGTTCATATATAAAACAAAATGCGAAATGCAAATTTAGCGACTTAAAACAAAAAATTAATCCAACGGAGTATTCAAAAAACTAACCAAGGGAGAATTTAATGTGTTTTTGCAGGTCCTCTCTTTCCCTTCTCCCGGAGCATTAAACTAAAGTGCGGCTTTGGTTTTGATTATAATGCACAATGAAAAATTAATCATTGATGTAAGCCTGTATACTTGAAACATTGTCATGGTTGCAGAACACTAGCACGTGTACAGCGAAGTGGTCCTAAATTGTGCAAAGTGCTTTGGTAACTATGAGGAGAGCAAAATTTCTCATACGTATATCAAAATATCAAAAAAAAAAAATTCTAACGACCTGGTCTGTTAATTATGGCGTATCCAAAACTGTCATCTGAACAATTTTGATGCAAGTGAATGATACGGGAAAAAAAATAAAATTACGATGTCATGCGCGGCTTCCAATATGGATCCCTCGGTATATTCCTCGAAGAAGGCATTGAGGAAGTACGTTGATTTTTTCAGTGTATTTTTGCTGACGAACATGATGTTGCCACGATTAATTCTTTCACGGAAAGCGTCGCGAAGCACACTTTGAGAACCGCTCGCAGAGGATAATCTCAATCAATTGACTAATTTTTTACTTCAAATGTTTCCAGACTTTCCTATGGAATCACTACCATACCAGACACAAAAGCTGCCTATTGTTGGAAATAAGAGTTTAAGAAAAAAATGCTGAACAAAAATTTATTTTAATAAACGAAAAGCGACAGCACAATATGAATTTTCTATTTTGAAACATTGTCAGATATGAAAATGTAACTTTGAAATTCCACTTCTACTCGTCACTGTGTATTCATCATAAATTTACCATGGAGGTTTAAATATGTTTTTTGACCGAAAGCGTTAAACACTCATACATTGTTGTGCATCAGAACTATTTAAATTTCTGATATTGTATATTTTTCCTTATACTGTATATTGTTTTACAGTGACATTTTGATTATGAGGTCATGTAAGGAACTTCTCAGTCCCTCCTTGAAATGTTACTTGTCTGCGTCCGATAAATACAATAGTCATTAATATCGAGTCATATTAAACAATACATATTTATCAAGGTACTGCTGTACTGCACACCGTCATTCAACAGTTATTAAACTGTAAAACAGATTTTATTATCATGTTCAGTTTTAAGATTAGGTCAATGACGTGGGCAAAACAAAATGTTGAGTAAATAAAATATATCGTTTTTCAAATTTCGCCAATTTTCGATGAACATACTTTTTACGTGGCCACGATAGTGTAATTTGATTGACATTAAATGTCCGTCATTACTGTTTCACACGTTATGCAAGTTAGAATATTCGTAGTTGGCGTCGGGGCTTCATATGTACGTCTTCAAAGAATGTTAAACTTTTTCAATTTTATTCTAAACTTCACAATTGAAAAACGTTAACATTCTTTGAAGACGTGTTGTACATATGAAGCCCCGACGGCAACTACGAGAATATTGTAACTACAGATATAGTTTATTATTTCTTGATTTCAATTGCCAATACTATGCTAACATCATTTAACAATCTCCCGATTGCTGAACTTGCATAACGTGTGAAACAGTAATGACGGACATTTAATGTCAATCAAATTACACAGTTGAGTAAATAAGTTTCACAAAAATATAAAACTAGTTTCGTTGCAAAAGAAATGATGATGCGTATTTTGAAAGCTGTAAGCGGAAACACCTTACACAGTATGTGAAATACATGTGAAGAATTTCACATAATACTGAAAAGTGTCTTAATTTCTCAAACACTGCCTATGTTTGATGACTCATATACACGGGTACTTTGAATACATCAGGATATTTTCCCCTGAAATTCTAAAATTACCCAAATTTGCTTGCTGAATTTCAGGTTAATATTTGAGAAACCGTCTGCTTTACATTCGAAATGTTGTCCATGTTTGAATACTACGACTTCAATAATTTTTCAAAAGGTTTTTTACTTTGCATCTAAGGACCAAATGCTAAGAAGTATTATATTTTTAAGAGTGCAAGTCTATTATCTCCCAATTCACGATGAAACATAATTTTCTGGTTCTATTCTGTAAACTGATTGGTAATGCGCCAAATGGAATATACGTAAACGACGCCCGAAAGAGCATTTGGAATTTCGTGTTTGACGATATCTTGTATGACCTTGCATTTGAACACTTCTACGATATCCTGTTAGAAATGAAATTATTTTTGAAGAAATGTAATACAAATCATCTAGCTGAATTTGTTTAATTGCAGGATATATTGAAGATTTTCACTGAAAAGCAAATGCCAAAATTAATTAAATTAATTGAATTTCCCCACCAAATATTTCGTCACAGAACTCTATGGGGCTCCGTGCTGGCCAGTGCACGCACGAAACGGAATTATCATGAAACCACGCCGTAACACTCCTTGCTTTATGGGTCGCCCATAATCTTGCTGGTACCAACCAGGCTCGGTTCCATAGTATTGCTACGGAGTTGGTTGGGCATAGTTGTTCAGAATAACGAAGGAGACGTGCTGGTAAACAGGTTTGTCCAGTGATAACTAATGGACAGGGACCATACCACGAAAACGCCCACGAGTCCACCGACAGCTCCAACCTTTACCGTAGGAATAGTATACTGTGGTAAATAGCGTCTCCCGGCTGCCGCCGTACCCACACACGGTCATCGAAATGATGGATCTTGTATCTGAATTCATCAGTACATACGACCCGTTTCCATTGATCAACTGTCCACAATAAATGTTCTTTACACCAAACATGCTAAATTCCGAGTGGAGATGAAATCCTTTGAGAAGCCGCATGACCACCGTAACCCATGGAATGAAGTTTTTCTGCGAAAGGTACGGGCACCTACCGGGGTTCCAGCATTGTTCCTCACCTGCACACTGAGGTTTTGTGCAGTACTCCATCGATTAGCCGTAACGACTCTTCTGAGGTTTCGACGTCCTCTGTCACTGATTTTCTTTGGTCTGTCGGAACTTTGTGCTGCTTCAGGACCCCCATGTGTCTACCACTTATTCACATACGTCCAAAACAGTTGATTAGTATATGCTTAAATGCCTCTCGGTTTCTCTTATGGGCAAACTCACTAATGTAATACCCAACACTCTTGCCTTTCTCAAAGTCAGTTCTCTTCTTCCGCGACTTTTTTACTCAACCGCACAAACCGATATGGTAGCGGGCAGCTGGAGGCTTATTTTTGTACCGTTTGCACCTTTACCGCGTAACTTAATAATGCAGCGGATCCGTTCATTTGCTTTTGGAAGGGGTGTCTGGTGACTTTCCTCAATATAGTGTATCTAGATCCCTCATCCATTTCTTATTTTTTCCTTGTTGTATAATAATTCATATCAAGATAAATGTTTAAATTTTCTTTTTCATCCTCCGTATTCTTTATACATAACAGTGTCATGTACTGAAACTGCTTAGTACGAAACATAAATGACTGGAAGAGATATGTAAAATTGGACATTTGATAAAATTGTTTATTATATCATTAGTTTTTCAATTTTTATTTTTATTACGCTAGAAAACTAGAAAAAAAAGGTACACCCATTTCTCGAAGCATAGGTGTTGGATGTTTTTTTGTGTGATTCTGTGAATATCCTTTTAGTATTATATTGTTACAGGAAAGAATATTAACTTGAAATATTGCTAGTGCAAGCTTCAACAGAAACTATTTTTTTCAGAGCCTTTTCTAGACAAAACGTATAGTAAAAACCTATAAACATTAAAATGGGTATGTTAGTGTTTTCTGTTGATTTTCCAACCGTTTTAAAAATTATAGTTTGCACAGTATTACTTTGTACGCGCATTTACCAAATGCTCTGGTAGTATCAAGAAATATTGCTGCCGTAAGTTCCTTTTTATTGAAACTCAAAATTCGTTTCGCTACATTGGTTAGCTTATGCATAGTTGAATGCTTTTAATTGAGGTCTCCTTGGACTGCACGTTATTATCCGAAATAACGTACGGTACAATCATCAGAGTATTGTTGAATTCAAACAAAAATAATTTTTTTCTAAAATTTTGCCTGTCGTTGGCAGTAGAGAAATTTGCATGTTATTATCCTCTAAATCTGGATGTTTTTACTGCTTTTGCAGTAAAGTGATTTCTGCTGATTTCCATTCACTTAAAAGGTATCTTATCTGTAAAGTTGTATCATATTTTTTTTAAGTGTTTGATAATTTTCCATAACCTTGATTTTTTAATCCATCGTTTTCCGGTGCCTTTTTTATTTGTTTTTTTTTTTAAATTTTAGTGTAATATAATGTTTCTTCACCTGAAATTGGAAGTGGGTTTTTTAAATCGGATGCCCTTCCAAGAGCCATGGTTTTTACTACATTCTTCTTGATTTACCTTATCTTGCTCAGTGATTTCTCCCTTTAAAGTTTGTTTTGTGATTTTTAATTTTTCTTCACATCATTTACACACAACTCTTGTTTCTGGTGGAGTTTTTTTTTTTGTTTTGTCAAATGTCTTGATCTTTGGCTACATACTGCTGACACTTCACTTTCTTTTTATATTTCTTCCTTTCCTAGAGACAGTAGCTCTAAATTATAAACGGCGCAGATTCGAATCCCTGTGAAGCATGGAAGTTGTTTTTATATACAGGCACTAGCTGTCTTCATTTTCTAGAGCCACTGACGCTAAATTAAAGATGGACATGACTGCTTAAAGGACAGCTAATTGTGCACGGTTTTTAGATCTTTTCTATATCAGGATCTGCAGGAAAATAATGAAACAATATCAGAACTTTAGTCTTCCTGTTGAAGGCAAAACAGCTTACTAATGCATATCGTAGCACATTGATGCAATGCAGGAAAATAAGAAATGTTCCTTAAGACTTTAAAGAAACAATAACTTCTGATCAAGATGTGTTTAGCTACTATGAAGAAAAATAATTATTATACATGTTAACAAACTATGAAGAAACATAATGAAATAACGTACGGTACAATCATCGAACGATCCTGTTGAGCGGCATTCGAAACGGAAAGACACCGTATTTTCGTAATTGCTTGCACGTTTACTCAAATACTTTTTTTCGTTCAAAGTTATTTTTTCCAAAATTAAAATGTTTCAGACATTTTCTTACTAAATAAAAATTTTTTTTGAAAAGAACCACGTGTAGTATACTTTCGTTATAACACTGGACAATTGACACAAACATTTCTGCAAAGCAATTCAAACAAAAATAATTTTTTTCTAAAATTTTTCTCCCTCAATTTCGGGGGTAAACAGCGTGAACGACAAAACGCGCATTTTATCCTCTAAAGAGTTTTTACTGTTTTTTGCGAAAACCCTGTCATCTCCATTGATAAAAAGATAGGTGAATGTTAATACAATAGACAGAAGAAATCATAATTTTTTTAAGTGTTTGATAAACAAAAATAATCGAACTGATATGGATTGGCAATGATGATGACGAGAATGAAGCTTATTTATGTTTGTTAATTGTGTAGATAAGTAATATAATTTCATGCTTCACATAATGAAAAAGCAAATATTCAAACTTGGACCTATTTCAGAAGTTAGAAGCGACTTCGGAACGATCCTGCGTGAGCGGCATATCGAAACGGAAAGACACCGTATTTTTCGTTAATTGCTTCCGTCTGACGTTTACTCAAATACTTTTAAATTCGTTCAAAGGTTATTTTTATATTAAAATTATTTTTCGAATTTCTTACTAAATAAAAAATTTATTTTGGAAAAGAACCACGTGTAGTATACTTTCGTTATAACACTGGACAATTGACACAAAACATTTCTGCAAAGCAACAGAAATGACAAGGTTCTAAAATGAATAATTTCTCTAAAATCCTTTTCTTCCCCCTCAATTTCGGGGTAAACAGCGTGAACGACAAAACGCATTTTACCCACTTTCTTATTAAAGAGTACATTTGTTTTTTTTTAACGAAAACCCTGTCATCTCTTGATAAAAAGATAGAATGGAATATGAATAGAATAGACAGAAGAAATCAACTCAACTAACAGTAAATTATAAATAAACAAAAATAAAAATCGAACTGATATGGTTATTGGCATGATGATGATGACGAGAATGAGAAAAGCTATTTATGTTTGTTAATTCGTGTAGATAAGTAGACGCTCAGAGTATTTCATGCTTCTCCATACCTCTATGTGAGATCGCTTAATTTTTTTAAACGTGAACGGCAAGTTCAAGCCAGCGGCGGTTAACAGATTTTTTTATTCATTAAATAGCTTTGATTTATTTCGAGCAAAAAAGGGCGGAATTGTTATCTATGTGTGATTGCTATTGTTTTGTGCGCGCCACTATTTATACTTAAATAAATTGCTTTGCATATGTAATGTAAACAAATTGAACTGCCGGAGTTCTGTTAATATCAAAGGATAAATTAGTGATCCTTTTGCATTTGTGTTTGAGATTGTTTGAAAGGTGACATACACGTGCTTGCAAAGAAAAGAGAGACTGTCTGTTTGCGCACTGACAAAGGCCTGAACTCAAACGTTTTACCGAGTATGCTCAAGATTGAGTCCTGGATGACGCATGGGTGGTGTGCTTACCTTATATTACCTTATACGCTGATTGGCTCTCTCAACGCCCATTAGAACCAAGAAACAAAATGCTTGTACGACTGCTCAGGTTCTTATGCTGGATGTGGTCGTTAAACTCCCGAGGCAAAATGGATTTTATTTTTTATGAGCACGAAAAGAAAATGAACACCGAGGTAGTTGTTAAAACAAGAAATATTGGTAGCGCCAACTGATTTAGTGGTTCTAAAGGAATTGGAATTATTTCTCACAAACGAGCATCGAAATTTTAAAGTTAATTTAGGTAGAACATCTACGGCGTTCAAATGAGGAACAAAAGTGTTACGTTTTCTGTATAGAATTGAAGCCACTAGATGGCGAATGACGTGGAATTGTGTTTTCTCCCTGTTTTCATCTCCCACTAATTAATTTCTTATGAAGCTCTCTTCGCCATCCATACATATAAAATCTGGCATGAGTCTTAAATAAAACTTTGCTTTTTCTTGACACTAATCCTTGATATGGAGTGAAATCATTCGTGAACCCTAAACACTGCGACAAGAGTATAGGTTTACTACTGCTGCTGGAAATGAGAGGTTTTCCCAACTACGAATAAAACATCAAGATTTCTTTGTCTCTAAAGTAAGCAGTGGTGAAGTTACATAGAGTGAGGAACATAACATAAAACACTAAATTCTTCTAAAAATATTTCTTGCAAATTTGTTTTATTTTTAATAATACCGCATAGTCTAGGATTAATTCAAATTGTGTACAAAATTATGAATTTATCTTAAAATCTCGAGAACTCAATAATATATTAAAAATTGTTTGCAGTATTTAACAGCAAAAAGAAAATTTAAATATATAATATTTTTTTTTCTTATTTTTTAACACATAGCCCTCGGGTTGCCGTGTGGGCAGCGTTCGTGACTGCCACGAAGGGAGGGCTCTCAGGTTAGAACCACTTATCACCTGCCACGTGCGATCAGGATGGGGCACGTTACGCCGTTGGACCCCGGGTACTGGTCCCCGGGTACTAAATAAGGGCGTCTTCCTCCCACTTTCTACTTCGCTTCCGAGTCACTTTCCTATCGGGCGCTCTAGCACAAAACCTAGTTTCCTATTTCTTAGAGTAGAGTCTTTCTTTAAGACCTGGGGTCAGACACTCCCTTCCTAAAAACCCTCTACATATCATCATGATCATTTTTTTACACATTGTTTGAAGTTGTAAAACGCTTGCCATCACAGATGTAGTTGAAGCAGATATAAGTGAGGCTCTTAAAGCACGTGTACAACGAAATTTGTGGGAGTTTCCATTTTCATATTAAATAACAGATGTTTGACACAAAATTAAATACAGTTACTAAAATCACACATTTTAATAAAGCGCAGGATTTCCCAAAATATAGAAAATAATATTATAAAATGAACAATCGATTGGAAATTGTTCTCCGAAGACCATGGCTTATTTCATATAAGAGATCTACACTGGCGGAAAGTGAAAAAAGAACACCAAGAAGGAATTGGCGGACGATCATGAAAATTTTACATATATTAATGGGTCGAGTTTACGTAAGGTGTGATGTTAATTTCGGGACCAACTGGTGAGCGCTTACGCCACAACACGGCATAATATACAACTTATAGTTGGTGGTATTTAAGGAGTATGGCGAAGTGAATATAATCAGTCGTCGGCGGCTACGGACACACAGATGCAGAAGACACTGGAAGAAAGCTGCAATGCCTGGACATGGAAGACGTGTACGGTACGGGCTTCAGCAGTTATCAGGACTTTGAGTGAGGTCGTCTAGTCGGACTCCCGCGAGGCGGCTGGTCGTATGGTCGTATCGTCGGCTGGTGGAGCGACGGATTTGACGGGAAGTATCGGTGGTGGTACGATGGTGGCGTAGATGGTCCGAGGAACATTCTCACACGAGAAGACGTGAACCGGGAGTTCACAGACGGACTGATGAGCGAACGAGGAATGTCAAGCTGGAACATTCACTGCGACGCAAATCGAGCTGCCGTTGCACCTGGGGTGACTGTGCGAACGTGAAAATCCGCAACCGTCTATTGATGCAGGACTACGTGCACGTGCTCTCTTACATGTGTAAAACTGACTCCAGCCCACCATCAGAAACGGCTGCAGTGGTGGCCGCCAACGTCTGCACTGGAGAACGCAATGGGTATCTGCTGGTCGTGTTCTCAGAGATGAAAGCAGATTCTGCTTCGGAGCCTCCCGATGGCCGTATGCGTGTTCGCAGACGCACAGGGGAGGTTTCCACCGTTTTCTTGTACTTCTTGCAGCGACACACAGATCCTACACCTGGTCTCTTGGTGTGGAGCGATCAGCTATCACTCACGTACACAACTAATGTTTGTACCGACATGCTAAACAGCACCTCCTACATCAACAGAAAACATCATTCAGCCCGTTGTTGTGCCTTTGTAACGTCGGTCTGTCCGTGGTGTTTTCCAGCAAGATAACGCGCGCCCACACACGGCACGTGCAACCGAACATGCACTTCGGTGTGTGAGACTTCCATGGCCTGCATGGCCTGCGTTCACCGGATTTGGCCTGCACGTTGAGCACGAGTGGGATTTGTCCTGGGTATTGAGCACGAGGGATTTTGCGGGGACAACGACCAACGACTTCTCCACGGCCAGCCACGACCATCCCCGATTTACGAGTCCAGGTTGAGAAATGCTTGGAAGCCCACACCTCATGCTTGGAGCCCAACTTACATCCACACATCCAACATCTGCACAACAGACCTCATACCAGAATTGTACAGTGTGACGCAGTTCATGGCGGTGGCGGTCAACCTTTTGTACTAACCATGTTACATGGAAATGTTATTTTTCAGGTTTACTTCAGCAAATACAGTTGTATTTTGCCGTAATGTTTTGATCACGTTTTCCTTCTGTATTCCGTTATTATGCTGTATGAATTTCGTTGGTATCAGACGTCTCCTGCTTTCTGGTGTTCTTTATTCACTTTCCCCTAGTGTATATTAGTTTTCCCTGAGTAAAATATTGCAAACATATTTTCCATATACAATTCTTTACAGCCGTTTTTAGAATTATCTCACTTTTCTCTTGTTCTGTGGCATTCCCACACACGCACCATAACCGTTAATTTTGAAATACGTGTCAGAATGTATTTATTATACAACATTCCCTTTTATTTACCCCTATTGAAGATCAGTACATCCGGTTGTCTTCATATAAATATTTACAAAAATAACGATAACGAATTTGATGTTCCATTGGCTTATAAGTTGATAAAACATTTCCCGCCGTTAAAAGAATAACTTGATTGACATGCAGCATTGGTGGCACCAGCCTCATTTTTAACATGTATGGGGGGATAAACATGAAAAGTAAAAATAAAAATAATAAAAAATAAAACAATTATAATTCCGCTTGCATCTCCCTCTGACGATCGACTGCAAATGAAGTTTTAATAACATATTGTTTGACAGTTTCAATAATCCTAGACGCTTTTCACAAAATTTTTTATCAGCTTCTACATTTAGCAGAAATAAGTTTATTTGTTTTGAGGATTAACAAAAGCATTTTGGAGATAATAATATTTATATTTTTAAATTCCTTAAAAGCTATTAGCAGTACTATTTCCCTTTTTTTATAATTATTTTAGATTCGGTCGGGCCTGCAAAACGACAACCAAGAAATTCGCTTTTATCAAATTTCCGTTTCTTTTTTTCATACAAAACAGGATTTTCTTTTGCAATTTTGAAATACCTCACCTCATTAAACAAAATAAAGAAATTCTTCCGAACACTATTCTCTCTGTTCTTTAATTATAAACTTACGAGTTCTTAATAATATCTATTTTGCTGTAAAGTATATTTAAATCTTGCAGGTGTATACGTATTGTAGTACGCGATTTATTTCGTGCCGTTAAAAACTTTCCACTTCTATATGGAGCTAAGAGGTTAATATGGAATTGCACCACTTAAAATACACATAAAATTATCCATTTCTACATGGGAGCTAAGAGCCTAATATGGAATTGCAAAAGCTTAAGCGCATTAAGTTCACACAAATGCCGTCCTACTGTAAATGTATTATAGCAATACCGCTTTTACAGAGCATAATGCCATTATGATTGTAATTTTCACTATTACGGTAATTTTTTATAACCATTTACTGAATAATGGGTATAAGTTCCAATTCTAAAAACCGTAGCTGAAGATCAAGGAAACACATACACTCAAACACAAAACATATGATCGTGGCATTTTTTCTAGAATATGCCCAAAGAACCAGCACGATGAATCCTACTGTTTTGAGACAAAACGCTGATAAGTATTAGTGAAACTTGGGAGAAAACACAAAACAACATTTTAGCAGGCATACCTTCATGTCTGCTAAATTTGTTGCTCCAGCTAGTAAGGATAAATGGAACAAAAACTTCATTAAAATCTCTGTTAGCTCGATAATACTTTTAATCTGACAATTTGACCTCAATTCTTTTCCAGTGTTCTTGGAGTATGGCGCCTTCTCCAAATCTTTGTGAATCGATAGGAAAGTTAAATGCAATTAATTAACGCACGAATCGAATAGGAATGCGATAAATCGTGCATTCTATAACAATGATAAAATTATTTGAAACATTGAGCATTACTTTAAATTTAGCAATTATCTGATAGTTTTGTTCTTGTGTATGTATGACTAATTAATGGGCCAGGAATAACTTTCCAACTACAGAGACCTGCTGCTGATTGATCCACATCTTTTCAAACTGAGAGATATTGCATTATGTGTAATGAGGAATTCTATACTTCTACCTTGTTGAATTTCAATACGGTATTGTTTAATGGTCCACAAATATTTTATTCTGTGGTGGTGCTTGATAATCCCTGACTCCTAGATTTCTCTAACAACTCCATGATATCTGCTTTTCTAGCGTATTAAGTTTGAATTTACCATTAAACATGAAAATCGAATTAAAGAATGGGTACCTAATATTAACGGCGACATAATTTTCACGAAATTTCAGCTTGTACTTATAAACGAACAAATAATCTTTATAATGGAAAGAATAAGAGTGTTTTTTATGACGGGTACGAAAGTCTTGTCTAGCAAATCTGTGCGTAAGAAAGTTTTTGTCGCCATCACGTATTTCTTCCAATTTACCTTGTCATTAAAATAATAAGCTAAAACTAATCGTATTGGGCACTAGAATTATAATATTTGATCCGCTTGCTTAGATATAATTTAAAGTGGTTGTGCATTGTGTGCTGAAGCATATATCAGTACTCAAAAACATCATAAGTTATAAATGACTCAAGGTTAGGCACTCTGTTGTAAATCTATTTTCACAACACTTTAAAAATCTGGAAAAAAACGCTATTGATTTGAAATGAGGAATTCTATAAATTGGTTACCTTGTTGAGCATTCCAATACAAGAGCAGTTGAAATTTTAATGGTCCACAAATATTGGCTTCAAATTCTGTGGTTCTGTGATAATCCTTACCTCACAGAAACAATTTGAGCTAACAACTCCATGTAATATATGCTTATGTCAATATAGCGTATTAAAGTTTGAATTTACCATTACAAACATATTGAAAGCAAACCCCACAGGTTGAAGATTAAAGAATGGTACCGATGAATATTGGGAATTTACGACCATTAAATTCTCACGAAATTCATGTTTAAAGTAAATTTTAGTGGGAACTACAGTTAAGTTAACTTTAGGGTGAATGCAGTCAGAGTGTTTTATGACGGGTAAGAAAGTCTTGTCTAGCAATCTAGTGTAATGAAAGTTTTGTTTCGCCATCGTATTTCTTCCAATTTACCTTATCATTAAACTTATAATTAGCTAAAACTAATCGTATTAGCTTACTAGGGTATTGTCAATATTTGATCCGCTTGCTTAGATTTAATTTACAAGTGCGGTTGTACCGCATCCCTGTGTATTGACATATATCCAGTACTCAAAAACACTCATAACGTTATAAATGGATCGCTGCTGCTAGAGGGCACTCTGTTGTAAATCATTATTTTCAACAACAGCTAATCTTGTTAAAACTTAGCTGGTTTCAAAAAAAACGCTATCTCACGTACTAATGAAATCTTAGCGAAAATTGGTTTTAGAGGCACGCCTAAACAAGAGCAAGTGAAATTTTGCCCATGAAATTAAAGGCTTCAAAATCTATTTTCTTTAAGAAACCCTCTCTAGGAGGGCTGGAACAATGTGAGCAACAACGCTTTGCTAAAATGTTGTTATGTCAATATAGAATTTTAAAGTTAAACAAAAATTCATAAGATAGATATTGATGCAGCAAATCCACAGGTATCAACTAAAAATCAGCGACTACTTCGTTATTTTAAAATTAAATTGAAAACAAGTATGTTTAAAAAAAAAAGTAAGTTTTGTGTGTGGTGAGATACCTCACAAAAAAAACAGCTAGGTCACCTTAAAAACAGGTACTTTCCAGTTTTAAATGAAATTATTATTATAGTACTTTATTCTAAAAAATAAACTTATAATTAGTACAAAATTATTAGCTTATATAATATGTCAAGTTTTCATTTCGTGTATTTAAACAAGTGGTTTACCGCTCCCCTGGTATTTCTTCTTGGGCAAGAACCACACTCAGGAACGTTAATGGATTGCCAACGGAATATCATTATGGTCAACTAAGAGCTAATCTTGTTAATACTTAGCTGGTTTTTCAAAATATACGCTATCTCACGTACTAACAAATCTTAGCGAAAATGACACGCCTCATGTTCAGATTCCTTTCGAACGGAAATTAAAGAAAATCATTCGAGAAACCCTCTCTAGGAGGGCTGGAAAATAAGAACTTTTGCTAATATGTTTTAAGGCTATGAGAATTTTGTACAAAAATCTAGAATTCTTAACAAATCACGTGTATCCTACCGACAATTTCTTGTGTTACTTGCTTCGAATGGATTGTATAAAAAATGTGTAGAAGTAATAATTCACAGTGGTCTTGGTAAGAACAAAATAGCTGAGTTCAATCGGGAAAATTTAAACCTTATTCATAGCTTTATTTCAAAACAAAATTTAAGTACAAAAGAAATATATTTTATAAGTTTGATACAAAGAGAAAAAGTTCAAATCCATGCAAATTCATGTTACACTAATTTTTTTAATAAACGATCATAGGGAAACCTAATAAGGCCAATTCTTTTACTCAGCTCAGAAGAAATTTTGTATTAAAGGCCTTTAGCACACTATGTACAGCCTCCATACTAGACAGAGAGAACCTGTCGTTGAGTGGGTGGGTCGAATTCTTTCACTGCTGGAGCCGGAGTTGGTCTTTTAAAAGAAAGAGCTCCATCATTTCGTAAACTGCACGTTTTAGGAGGAAAAATTTGTGAAAATAAGTGAGTGTCGTCATGGGCTGGCGTCGCCTTTTTGCACATGCACCTCTCAAGTTATTAAGATATGTCATGTATATCCTGGGAAAATATTTTGCACTTGATAGTAGCAGAAAAAACATCCGAATACGGTCCTATCAAAGTGAAATCATAAATGTATAGAAAAATAGAGGAAATAACCAAGATGTGATTTGGAAAACGAAAAAGATAATCAGAAACAGAATGCAGCCAAAGCAGAAATCTTTCATAGAGGAATTCAATTTATTATCTTTGTAAGAAAGTTGCGAAAATAAAAGAACATACAAATGGATTTGTTCAACTTTTAGTGCCTATCTATAACCTAAATTTAGCAGTAAAATATTACTTTCAACATGGACACTTCTTTCAAGTTTCGATGTTTAGTGCAGTTTCAAAAAATTGAAAGTGAAATTCTAGAGTGTAAAATTGCATAACCAAAATATTTCAAGAGTAATTAAAAATCTTTTCGGGGACCAAGTCTGTAGCAAAAAAGGATTAGTTTCGTATATCCAGTGCATCAGGAGGTGTGCCTGCGTTGGTGTTAAACCTCCCCAACCATAAAAGTAATATTAATAAAAATGTAACCTACTTTGATATTTCAAAAACGAAATTCTAAAACGCAAAGTTTTGTAGTGTTTGAAACTGTTTCATGCCAAATGAGAATTATTGATTGTGTTCTCTGCGTGAAGACGAAAGAAGGAGCCAAACACTAGGATGTTCATTACAATGAAAAGCCAATATAATTGCTTTTCATAAAGGTTGCCAGTTTGATAAGCACTCATGGTTTTAAAGCCTCGCTCTGTATGAAATATTTTCCGATTTGCATATCGTATGTTCAGCATTTCCCTCATTGAAATGCTAATTTCACGAAAACTCCGTGTAGCATGATACTCGTATTTTTATGAGGATTAAGTGTTAATAGAGGTACCAGTTAGTATGAGCTCCTCTAAAACGTTTGCCAACATTTATTGCCAACTTGTTCTACAGCTGGAAGTTTAACGAAAAAAAGGATGAAAACGTATGGGCCGAAACCTTTTCCTAGATATATTTACTGAAAGATGACGCATCATCAACTGTAACGGGTCAATCAAAGAAACTCCCTTTCTGTGTGTTTCATACCTTAATGTTCAGATGAAGGTGTTATTCAGCTAACTAACAGTGGGCTTAAATTCTGCAACTTTAAAAATTATATTGAATTATATAGTTATTGGAATATTTAGGGTTCCACGTTATTTCAATTTGACACAAACATATCTTTTAAAGGTTGTTATTTCTCTGGTTATGTAAGTTTTGAAAAAATAAATACATAACGCATATAGCATAAAAGCGCAATTTCCTGGTGATAGAAATTTGGAACTCGCATCTTACTTATTCGGTGTAGGGTATTCTACCGCTTGGGCTACACCGACAAATGCTTATCGTTGTGGCTTGCCGTTTTGACATCATGTGCAGAACATCTGAGCTAGGTACGTCACATATGCACCACACCCCGCCGTAATAAGAAAGAGGGACAATAAATCGGAGTTTCGCACGTCCGCCACAAAACCATGCTTGAAAGAGCTCACTGTGGAAGAAGAAGAAATTTGCATCAATCCTAAACGAATACTTGAATGAACAACACACAATTTTTCTCGAGCCTCACAGCAAAGAGATTTATCTTACGTTCGAAGGCGGGAATATAGCTTGAAATATATCATTTTTACCGGTGGTTTGTTTCGAACCCATATCTTTTTTCCGACGTCGCGCGTTCTATTGTATGAACTGCACTCGACAGAGGCCTGGTTTTCAGTTTGCGGTTTTGACGTGTATCACCTCTGAGGTACGAAAGACTAATACACACACACACAGTGATTATTAATGCTACCTGCCATCGCCATCTCTCACACAAGAACTGATCACCTGCTTAAAAATCCCACTGCAATAACTATCTAAAACATATATCTCAAGGGAATATCTTGTTGTAAGAAATGCTTCTCAGATAATCTACACCGTAAAAATATTTTACTACAAATAGGCCATTTGGCAGTGCAAAATGTATTTTTAACATTAAAACTGAGATTTTCCACACACCTCAGTCGGAAATAATATAGCATACACAAGTACCGCAGAAGTACGCACGACCATAATAGTAAGGTCTTCACATGAGATCAAACAGTGGTTTTAATTCTTTTTACTTCATATATCACTTGAACTAGAGATGAGCGTTATTTTCACTACCTGTGATTTGATCACGGTTATCGAAAAAATCACAGGTAGCGCCTGCTACTGAAAACCGTGAGTAACAGTTGATCGTCCAACAAACGTTCTTCACTCTGTCATTGCTACCCACATCATCTCTTCGTGATTTTTCACAGCTGTGTCATAACTGTTACCGAGTGAATACCTGGCTTCTGTAGCTTTTTACTCGTTTATCTTAACTGTTGCGTTTTGGCAGCTACCTGATATTCCGTGACTTTTCACAGCGTTGTTCGCGAGCTCATCGTTCTTGCAGTGAGTGAGTTTCAATTTTTGGAATTCCGAGAAAATATGAACTGTGAACGTTGAACTTAAGTAAACCTTCTAAGTAGCTTCATCCATTTCAAGGCTGAAAAAATTTTTGCGTCCTTTCTTTCAAAGTTGTAACATACCATGTTGTAGTTATAAAAGAACAGTGTATTTTTGATAATCTGATTTCAAAATTCTGCTAACCGCTAAAAAACGTGTAAAATAATTACACACACTTCAACTGAAAAAAGTCGTAAAACTACAGCAAAATATCAGAATTAGTGCAGAATTACGTGTAGAAGTTTAAAACAAGTTTAGGAGATTTGGACTCCGGACTTTTGGGCACCACCAATTTGGGCACAAAATCTTTAAGGGCCACACTGAAAATTGCAGTTTCTTGGCGCTGTGAGGGGATTGAATGGGGTAAACGTTCCCCGTAAGACAAACGACAATTACAATTGAATTAAAAAAAAATTACA
This sequence comes from Macrothele yani, assembly GCA_039090855.1. Taxonomy (NCBI): domain Eukaryota; kingdom Metazoa; phylum Arthropoda; class Arachnida; order Araneae; family Macrothelidae; genus Macrothele; species Macrothele yani. Next base: position 99,591,505 of record CM077034.1, on the reverse strand, counting down.
AAGCACAAATTTTAAAGATGGCAATCCATTTTTTGATGTAAATATGGCAATAAGATAATATCCGAAATATTGAAAATTTCGTCGTCCTGGAGTCAGGATTACATAAAGCACATAATCCATGAGAATATAGATTACATCATGTTCATGATTACATATTACTACTTATTATGGGTTTCAACGAAACAAAACAATTACACCAGAAATCATCTACTATGTTCGGAAAAAGACGAAGAAAGAAGGAATTTTTTTATAACGCTGCACATTTTACTTAAGCTACTAAATATTTACATAACATTTTCAAGTTATTAATATTTCTCTCATTTACTTAGTTAGGCACCAATTACTCTGCCTGCATACGTAGGACCTTTCGACAGTCTATTTTCTATCGATGGTATATTTATAACCGTTTTACGTATCAACTCAAGAAAATAATATTGCGCTTTTAGCAAGCCCTAAATATTACTTCACAATTGTGCCTAGGTCTTTTTCTTTTAACAGTTTTTTGTTCTATCGATGCTAACATTCCATAACAATTACGTATTAACACAAGTTAATAATATCCCGCATTTAATTTTTCACTAAAAATTTTCTCACAGGCCCTAGTCAGAAGTGAAGTTAATAACATTCCGCTTTTACTTAGGCACGAAATATTCATTCATTACCCCAAGGCCTAGGCCTTTTAATAATAGTTTTTACTCAACCAACAATGTCATATTCTGCAACTTTTCTGATTCAAATAAAGTTAGTAGCATTGCACTTTTACTTTGGCACTAAGAAGTTACATTACAGACCCGAGGCCTTATACCTTTTTAACAGCTTTTGCTCTATCGATGCTTCAAGCATTCTTAACAATTCCGTGTCAACTCTAGTTGGGTGTAGGGAGACGCCTGGCCTCAAAAAGTTTTAAGAGGCTGTATAAAAATGACGTTTTTGACCGGTTCAGACTCACACGACCCCAGCCAGAGGTTGGTAATCTGAGTCATATAAATATCCGTAATTTCGTCTTTTTTAATTGCGACAATGTATGTAATTCTTTATAAAAAATGATTATGATCTACATCTCAACAAAAGATTTCAGGGGTTTCAAATTACAAGTCTGCAAAAGGTGTATCTCCAGCGCATGTGCCTTTGACTCAGCAAATCTGTCTGTGGGGGGGGGGGGTAAACCAAAGTGTAAAATATAAAGCATTTCCTGGTCCGAACAGAGAGATTTTTCCAGCATTTACAAGCTATCGTACAACCTCCGGCAGACATTATCCGAGGACATGTGCCTACCCAGAAAAAAACTGTCTGGAGGTGGGGTACATAACTAAAGTGTAAAAAATATGAAAAGAATTATCGTCCGATTGGCAGATTTTAAGCATTTATGCGCTATAGCTCAACAAATTATCTGAGGGCATGTGCTGCCTGAAGAAACGTGTCCGGAAGGGGGGGAGCATACCAAAGTGAAAAGTACCTAGAACTTCTACGTCCCGGATTCGGTAGATTTTTTGCATTTACATCGGGCTAAAAAACTCGACACATTATCTGAGGGCATGTGCCTACTCATCAAACCTGTCAGGGAGGGGGGGGGGAGGGGGAGTACCAAAGTGCAAGGTAAAATATGCGAACCACATCCCTCGTCCGATTATGAGATTTTCAGCATTTACCAAAACTACAGCTCAACAAATCTACGCTGATGTGTGCTCTGCACTCAGCAGCAGAACACGTGGCTCGGCTGGGAGGGGGGGGTAATATGAAAAGTGCGTATATTATGGCACATGTCCTCCAGAATATTTGCCGAGTTGTAGCTTGTAAATGCCAAAACTCTCCGGATCGGGCCAGGAAAATGCTTCTATATTTTACACTTTTGTTATGCTCTCCCCTCTCTCCCCCCAACAGGTTTGCTTAGGCAGCACATGTCCTCAGGAAATTTGCCGAGTTGTAGTTTGTAAATGACAAAAATCTCCCCAATCGGACCGGAAAATTTTCATATTTTACAATTTCCGGTAATATTACCCCCTTCCTCTCCGGACAAGTTTGCGCTTCTGTTGAATAGGCCCTTGCACCTCAAAAAATATATGCCAGAGTTGTAGCTTATAAATGCTGAGAATCTCCCTATCGGACGAAGAAATTCTTCATATTTTACTTAATTTTGGGTATACCCCCCTCCCCCGCATTCCATAAGGTCAGCTGAGTAGGCACATGCCCCTCAGATAATGTGGTCGAAGCTTGTAAATGCTGAAAATCTCCCGAGTGGACGAGATATTTTTGATATTTTACACTCTTGGTATTATGCCCCCCCCCCCCAGCCACGACAGGATGTCTCCAGAGTAGGCGCATGCGCTTCCAGATAATGTGCCGAGTTGTAGTTTGCAAATGCTGAACACCTCCCGATCGGACGGAGAAATCCTTGATATATTACACTTAAGCGTATGTACCCCCCCCCCCCGACACGTTTCCTCAGGCACCACATCCGCTCCAGATAATTTGCTGAGTTGTAGCCGGTAAAATGCTGATAATATCCCGATCTGGACGAGAAATGCTTTACAAATTTTACTAGACTTTTGGTAATTAATCCCCCCACTGGCTTCGCTGAGTAGGAACATGCCCATCAGAAAATTCGCCGAATTGTAGCTTATAAATGATGAAAATTTCCCGATAGGGACGAAAATTATTTCCACATATTACACTTTTGGTACTAAACCCCCGCTCAATGACAGTTGTGCCTGTGTACGCACATGTCCTCAGATAATGCGCGAGTTGTATGTAGCTTGTAAATGCTGAAAATCTCCCGATCGGACCAGAAATGCTTTATATTTTATATTTTGGTACCTCCTGAAAGGTTTGCTGAGTCAGCACATGCGCTCAGATAATTTGCACACTTGTAGCATGAAAACCATGAAATCTTTTGTTGATATGTAGATCATAAACATTTGTTGTCAAGAATTACATTAATTATCGCAATAAAGAAACGACGAAATTACGGAAACCTTATATGATTCAGATTACGAACCTCTGAGGTGTCGCCCGCACGAAGCGGTCAAAAAACGTAATTTTTATACGGCCGCTTAAAAATTCTGTGGCCAATTCTCCTACGCCTGTATTATGGCCGAGCCGCGACAAACCCACCGTTCCTATAAGTGATTCTACTATCAGTTAATTTACTCGTCCGTCAATCGTTACTGGTGCATGAATTCACGGAAGTGAAATAACAGGTCCTAAACTGTGATTCCAATCAGAGTTAAAAATGACTGTTACTTTTGAGTAGCAGTCACAGTTAATCTCATCTCTAATGAGGGAAAGAGTTCCCTTTAAAGATAGAACCGATCGACTTTACCTGAGATTACTTTCACGAATTTGTTTATACATATATATATATAATGTTTTGAAGTTTACACTGATCGCTTTGCTTTAAATTTATAGACTTAATTAAGACACCAACTGAAACTAATCTAAAATTTTTATTTCCGAGAGCAAACCAAATTTAAAATTCAAACTGCTTTATTTCTAACTTTTTTCTAGGATTTGATAAAATTACACATCCGACAAAGAAAAGCACTTCATATCTATAAACCAAATCTAAAATTCAGTTGTGTTTTTTTGCAATATGACACCCTGATATCAAAGTGCTTTCTGGTCACCTAATTACCCAGACAAAAACCCTGTAGAAGGCAATGTGGTCCGAAATGGTTATGAATGCATCCTTAGATATCACGTAAACCCATACATGCTGATTATCTTTCATATGGCGCATTGTATCTTCCACCAGGATAATATGACGTTTCACGCTGCTAGAAATATCTGAGAGTGGTTGTAAGAGCTCGATGGAGGTATCAAAGTGCTTTCCTGGTTCCCTAATTACCAAGATAAAAACCCTGTAGAAGGCAATGTGGTCCGAAATGGTTATGAAAGCATCCTTTTGACCACGTAAACCCATACATGCTGATTATCTTTCATGGAGCGGATTGGATTTTCCAGCAGGATAATATGACATGTCACGCTGCTAGAAATATCCGACAGTGGTTGTAAGAGCAGGATGGAGGTATCAGAGTGCCTTCCCTGGTCCCCTAATTACCCAGAAAAAATCATTTCAGCATGTGTGGCACCACTTCGATCGTGTTGTTCGCTTTATGGATCCTCCACCGCGCACCCTCCTGCAACTATCAGAGGCATTGCAGTCAGCGTGGCTCCACATATCTGTGAACACCTTCCGGCACCTTATTGGGCACTCTCAGCCCATCATGCAGCAGTCCGCGCTGCACACGACGATTACTGTGGAAATTAAATGGTAGTCAATAAAATGTGACTCGACAATGCACATAGAGCCACACATAAAACCAATGACGGAAGAATTTTCTAATCAATATGGCATAAGATGGTAAACCGCAAAGTTCGCTGTTTGGTGTTATCATATATTTCAATAAAGCTGTAAATTCTTTGCATCTTCAGTAGTTTAAAAAATTTCTAATAACAAGTTCTTACGGTCTGACGTTATTTATTAAGTCCCTATATTTTATTGAGATATTTTCAGCTTTTACTTTTCATTTAGGATTGTTCTGTAATTGATCCAAAGCTTACTATTTATTTATTTACAGAACAGTCATGTACTACAATATTTCGTTTTCACCAGCCTTTGAAGGATATAATGTCGAACTACGAACAGAAACATGTGATTTTTAAAATTCTGATGTTTGGTGAATCTATAATTAAAAGAAAACGAAACAAATTTAGAGAAGCAGTTGGAGCTGCACTTTCTTTCCACTTACCAATTTCAAATACAAATTTTGAAATTGGTAAGTGGAAAGAAAGTGCAGCTCCAACTGCTTGCATATTGCCTGGAAAGAATTTCTGCAAAATATTGATATTCTGATGGATTCACATTTTTGTACTGGTGAGTGAGAAAAACTCGATGTAAAAGTACCGAATTTTTCCTAAGAAAAAGTCTGGAAGATGCAGTACATTTTTGAAACTAATTGAGAAAAGGTTGTTATTAAGAAAACAATGAAAAAAATTCTTTGGAACTAAAATCAAGGTCCATCGCTTCAGGGAGAATTTCAAAGCACACTATGAATGGTTAAAAAGGATGTTGCTACGACAATTTGGAATAGAACAGCTTTCTCGTTTGTTTGATTCATGGAAATGAACGTGTACTGTTAATCATGTTGTGAGGAGGTGGATAATGTTGCATATTGGTTTATTAAGAAATTTAATCACTTCTTAAATGCGTATACATAATATTGACAAAATCACTGGACACACTTTCAAAATCAAATTAAGGGATCCGCTGGGTTGTTAAAATCGTCGGTACAGCTGCAATCGGTATAAATACAACTTGCAGCTGACAGCTACTATATCTCACTATGAGGTTGAGTGAAAGCGTCGCAGCGGTAGAGAACTAACTTTTAGAAAGGAAATTTTGTCGTATGTTATATTAGTGGGTTGTCCAAAAGAGAAACCGAACGGGCGTTTAAACATACCCAAGTCAACTGCTTTGGACGTGCGGAATAAGTGGAAAACATATGGCGTGCTTGAAGCAACAAAACGTACCTGCAGACTAAAGAAAATCAGTAATAGAGGACGTCGAAGCCTCAGGAGAGTCATTACAGCTAATCGACAGAGTACTACCCAAGACCTCAGTGTACAGGAGTGTAAAATTCTGGAACCTCGGTAGGCGCACTTACCATTCGCACATAATTTCATTCCATGGGTTACTGTGGTCGTGCTGCTGCTCATAAGCCTTTCACTCCACTCGGAATGCTACTTGTCGTTTAGCATGGTGTAAAGAGCATTTATCGTGGTCCGTAGATCAATGGTAACGGGTCCTATGGACTGATCAATCCAGATACAGGATCCACCAGTCTGATGGCCGTGTGTAGGGTATGACGGCAGCCAGGGAAAAGCTATTTACCACAGTTTACTGTTCCTACCTTCAAGTTTGAAGATGGTGGTGTACACTTGTGGGTGTATTGTTCGTGGTATAATCACGGCCCATTGGTTATCGTGGGCAAATCTGTTAACCAGAACGTTTACCTTGATATTCTGGACAATTATGCCCTACGAACACTGTGTTAATACTATGGAACCAAACATTTTTGGTACCAGCAGGTAAATGTTCCGAACCATAAAGCAAGGATTGTTACGGCGTGGTTTGAAGATAATTCCATATCGTGTGAGGACTGTCCGTCGTAGAGCTCTGATCTTAATCCCATAGAGCACCTATAGGATTAATTAGAGCACCACATAAAGTTTGGAACCAAGGCCTACTACTAAGCAACAGTTAGCGGCAGCATTATGCACCGAATGGAAGCGCATACCTATCGCTGTGATTCGAAACCTTGTCGAAAGCATGTTTTGAAGTGCCAACGCATGCATTATGGAAAAAGGTGAACCGACACCGTACTAATGCAAGTCAATAAACACTATGTAATGTTTCTCTTCTAGGTGTCCGGTGAGTTTTTTCAATATAGTGTATATGTGGTACACTCAAAAATTGCATTCTGCTAGTTTTCTTCTCACAAATGTTTTGAAACGTCTTTGTTTAAAACTTCTCTTCCAGTTTGTGAGAGTATTGCTGCTATGGGGAATGAGTTCTTTTTATATACGTGTATGGAACATCAAGGTTTATTGAAACCTTTATTTGCACAAATACCACCAACAAAAAATGCCGAAATAAAAAAAGACTATTTCCTTACATAAATAATTAGTTGTGGAAATCCGTCCCAAAATTACCTATAGGGCTGTGGAAGGATGTCTTGTATTAATTAAAATCATATGAAGTAATTGTTTTTAAATATGAATTTTCCCCGCTTGGATAAAACTGCTCTCACTTGTAATGTGAACTATTGAAATATAGATAAATAAAAAAATCATCATTACAGATCTCTTCATAATAAAGAGGATTTGAAAACACTTCGTACCTGACAGGGTGAGAAGTACTTGGAATTCGGTTGTGTTTTTATTTTTAGTTGCTTTAATTTTGCATACTTGCAAACGGAAATTAATCGCACTCAGTGGTCCCCTGAAAATACTTGGCTGTTTTATCTCATCTTTATGGTTAATTATTGAATGATATTACGAATAATAAGATTATATTAGGATTAAGTTTATATTTGGTGTGTGCAAAAGTTCAACCCGTTTTTCATTATGCAAATTACAAGCAAAACATTTAAGTAACAAATGCAATAACAGAGGGCGCGTGTGATGTCTAAATTAGTGGTTCCCAAAGTGTGTGCGAGCGACGCCCTGGGGAGCCGTGGCTTCTTCACACGGGCGCCGCGAAATATTGCATAATGTTCATAATATTATTTCCATTTTCAATTCAATGTGATAGGGCGCGACAACTGGCGGACCAGGTGCCAACCAGTAGCTCACTTAGTAACAACTGTTTGCAGAGGCCTCTACAAATGGTTACCAGATGACGCTCTTACAAGCGTGAGCTTACCCCCTGCACGATTGCTGCCCGACGGACGCACGTGTGAGTTCCACGCTGCCGCTACTGGAAGTAACCTGAACTTTCTCGTAGTATCCGTGCTTCTGATAAGCATTTCTTCCTCATTTTCCAAGCGTCTAGAAATGAGACTCTCAGTTCGGATTTTTCGAGGTCATCAGATCCTTTAAATATGCTCATCCGTTGTCATTTGTGACTCATTTGGTGGCTAGCAGTATGTTATGTTGAGGCATAAGTTTCGGTGTTTGTAAGCTTTCGGCGTATCAAATGATTATTGTTGTGGTTAGGTGAAGTGAAGTTTTTGAAGTTTTTCTTCTCGTATGTATTTTTTAAAGTGGATCGGTTTTTAATATTGCAATTAAATGTTTCGAGCTGTATATCCAAATCGTAATTTCAGCAAACTCGAAAAGACTAGCCCAGATATTTTTTTATTTTCTTCTTTCGTTTTTGTTTCTTTCTTTTTCTGTCTTTATTTTTATTTTTTATTTTTTTTGTTAAACCTTTCCAAATCTGGTTCCTTTTTGTAGTTAGAAGTGAAAGCAGTACTGTGTAAGTATTTGCAATACTTCCAGAGTTATCTACTGGAGATAGAAAAAGAAAGGAAGGCGAAAATGAAGCATAGAAAATGATCTGTCCGTTCTTTTTATCACGTCGTTCGCTGTGTAAAAAACTAAGTATCGCACGAAAATCAATGTGGAGAAGGAAATGAGGATGGCTGTGTCCAGTTTGATTCCAAGATTTGGGAAAATGCGCGGTAATCAACAGGCTCATCCATCCCAGTAATTATAATTAGTTGAATTGTTTCAATTAAATTTTTTTTGTAATCTTCAATTCGTGCTTTATTTATTTTTACTTAAATGTACTTGTTAGAATTTGACATAGGCAAAGTGTACTTGTTTGAATTTGACATAAGGCGCCTTGGGAAAACCTCGACTCAGCAATGGTACCGAGAATCGAAAAAGTTTGGGAACCACTGGTCTAAATGATTGGAGGAGTGAGTACGCTGTAGAATGGCACATAGCACAAAAAGTACGTCTCATTCGCAAACAAATCACATAACGGAAAAGTGTCAAGCTGTAAAAATCGCATTAGGCCTAGTTTACTTTATGATTTAGACAAAGGCGAGTGCAGCTGAAGCTTTCGGCAACATTTGTGATGTGTACTGCGAGGATGTTGCAGGTAAAAGCACGCGTCGTTTTTGTTTCCGGAAATTCGGTGGATCTAGAGGCGCAGATATCAGCCACGTTTTAGCAGTCCAACAGAGGTTTCTGAAGAGGAACTCAACCAAATCATATCAAATGCCCATCATCTACTGTTGAAGAATTATCAGGAAGGTGTTCTGCATACGGGACAAAGTGGAAGAAGTTCATCACCCTTACGTGTGATGAACACCCTTACGTGTTCATCACACGTAAGGGTGGTCCTTTAAAGAAATGTAAGGTGTCAAAGAATTTTAAACTGAGCTGGAGATGCCCAGTTGAAACTGCATATGTCAAAACTGTATTATAGGAGTTTTTATACTCCAAAACTGAGGAGTTCTGCAGAAGTGGAATTCAGTTGCAAAGAGAAAGATAGGAAGAAGTCATAGATAGTATGAAATTGCATTTATCTAGAAAATTAATAAGTTATTTATTCAAAAAACATATTTCCTTTTCCACTAAAACGACGTATTGAGGTTTTGAACACACCTAATAAAAAAAGACCGTGAAAATAAATTTAATTCAGAACTTTTGGCGACTTAATGGCGTAACAAGTTTTTATTCCTTTTGTGTCATAGCTGTAATTCCGTTTCAGGACCTCAAATGACATCGTGTCGTCCCGCGTATGAAATTCCTTCGCCGAAACGATTTCCTGTGTGTTTAATTAATGCCTTAATCATGCTTGTTTTTGTGGCAATATCTATGCTCAGAGACAGGCAAGTTGCTATTACTTGTGGAACTGTCTTCTTTGGGTTGCTTATCCTAAATGGTTTGTTTGTATTCCTGACCTATATTAAGTTATAAGCACTGGGAATTCGGTCAGTAAACTAGTGTAAATATAAATTATTAAAGCAAATAACAAAAATCGTATTCTAATTAATTTATTATGTGTGTTTTACAAACCTCGTGGGTTCCCCAATAACACGTTCACACCCCCTGTATTTCGGAAAAAAGAAAGTGCTTAACATTTTTAATTGGGCACTTTCGTAGAAGAATATGGGACTCAAGTTCAGAACTCTTTCCGATAAGCTCAGCTGCATACTATTTCATGCATTTATTTAAAGAAACTGCTGTATTTTCATTCTCAGAAAAAGTTCGCTTCAGAAATGAAGGAGAGCTACGTTACGTACCTGGAGAGAATGACACCTGACGCGAAAGTATGACAGGTCTGAGACTTAATCTCTGGTTTGTATATTCGTCGGAAGAGCTGATTAACGAATTAATGTTATTTTTTCTATTAATTCCTTCAGCATAATAGTACCTGCAGAATCGCATGGTTTGTATACAGTAAATTGCAATTTTAAGACAAGACAGGGACAGCACCCAAACGTGAATAAAAAGGTCGCACGAAATATTAGACGCAAAGTGTAGTACGTTTATTTCAAAGATTTCGGAAAAAGTTTTTCCTTTTCTTGTCATAACACTTTAAAATAATCAGAAAGTAATCTCGGCGCAGCAAATTACCCGAAACCGTTGTGTTGAAGGGTGACATTTTTACACCATTTTTATGAAAAATATAATTCGCATTAATTATGACTTATCATTTTTTAAATACATTTCTCAGTTTTAATACTTTGGGCGTTTAAAAAAATTCATTTTTTATGTCTTTTCTGTAAAAATAATATTTTTCATTCTATTGGCACTCCTCTTCCCGGAAATAATTAAAACAAAATTAGCTTTCAGAATTAGAAAAAATTATTTCATAGGGAAATAAAGTTTGCTCTTAAGTTACGAAACTTGCATTATCCGAAAGATTTTACTGCAAGTTCACCTGTAAATTCAAATTTAGCACTTACAGGCAATATACTGATAACCTTCATCTGAGGTTCCGTGACTGGTGTATTGGTAAAACTAAGTTATGATGTCCTGAGATACAATAGGAATTTTTTTTAAATAAATTCATGGTTATAACAGCAATTCCGCATACTTGGTGTTGCAGAATAATCTTTCACCAACCGTCTTGAAGTAATGCTTATAAAGAGAAAAAAGGGTTTTAAAGGTAGAAATGTGAGAGTCCAAAGCAAAAAGCAAAACAAAAAAACAGTAGTATAAGTCAAACACTTAAAAGTGCTTTTTGAAGAGGTGAGTTATATTTAGAGTTACATTCTTATGTGAACAACGGAGTATTAAAAAATGCACGTTCTTTCAGTTAGGCTTATGCGACACTGTATTAACAAGCAGGCCACCAGTAAACAAAATAAAATCAGCGGGAATTACGAACTTGCCTCTAAAGTGTGCAGATGACAACACATAATCGCGCGTAGAGTTGACAACACGATCTTCGGATAAAGAGCAAGGAACATAAAAATGACATAAAAGGTAGTAAAACGAAAATCACTGTATATAATTAGGTACCCAAAAAGAAGCAACGCTTTATGAAACAGAATAAGAAGACTAGCATCGTTTACAAACTACATCCCCACAGATATGAGCATACCTGTCGCTGATATATCATCCGCACACGTGCAACGAATGCTCCTTCTTCGGTTTGTGAGACACCTGGACAAATATTCTGAGCAGATACTGGAGGAAATGCCAGTAGCGTAGAGCAAACTGTATAAGCAAAATTTACAACAGCGGGCTTTCATAAGAACGGAACTTTGAGTTAGATGTTGAAAAGATGAAATATATATTTTACTTTTCAAATATGTTACGTGAATGGGTAATACGAAGATTTGTTTTATAATATTTTGCCTTTAAAAGGCATTAACCCTGAAATGTCAGAAAAACTGATACACCAAACTAATACTTGGTAGGGCATTAACGGGGTCGCAGGACTGCATAAATACGACGGGGCATGGACTCCACTAGCTTCTAGAAATATGATGTAGGCACTGCACACCATACTTCCTGCAGAACGTTCCACAATTCGGGTGTATTCAGAGATTTTGGATTAGTGTGTTCGATAGCTTGTTGCATTGTATCTAAAATATATTCTATCACCTTCAGATCTAGGAACTTGGGTAGGGATGTAAACACTGCAAACTAAGATGAATGCTCTTCTAACCATAATGTGGCGCCATGACACTTGTGTGGAGGTGCATTGTCCTACTGGAACAGGCCCAACCTATCAGCTTGAATGCAGGACATGAACGGGTGTACCTCGTCAGAAAGGATGCGCACATCAGGTTGGCCGGTCCCTGACGTTTGTAGACGTACCAGGGGTTCCAGTGAAATCCAGCTAAACACACTTCATATCATTACGGACCACTCCACTAGCCGGCACAGTTCTATGTTGATAGGCTGGATCCATGGCTTCATGTGGTTTGCGCCACACACGAATCCTTCCATCTGCCAGATACAGTTGGAAACGCGACTCGTCGGACCAGGGTACTTGTTTTCAGTCAACAAGTGTCTAGTGACGGTGTTTCTGTGCCCAAGCGAGGCGCATAGCCCTGTGTTGTGCACTCATCAAGGGCACTCGAGTTAGACGTCGGCTCTCAAAACCCATATCGTGCAGGGTACGTTACACAGTCATGACGCCGATGCTTGTTGAAGCCCCAGCATTGAATTCCGATGATACCTGCGAAAGTGTTGCACGCCTATCACGTGAAACGATTCTCGACAGCTGACCATGGTCACGTTCACCCAATGTCTTTTTTTTTAGATAGGAGGATTTGCCGGAATCCTTGTAGTCACGGTACACCCTTACAATGGTCGTCCGTGAAAATCCGAACTTTGTTTCTACCCCCGAAATACTATGGCCCATCTCACAAGCGCCAACTATGACACCGCTTTGAAAATCGCTTAAATCGTTATTACTTGTCATTCTCATGCCGAAAACAGCTCTGACAGCTGGCAAGGATATCTATATCACTTTAGGCTTGTTTTGGAAAACATCTAGATCACAGTATTGACAAACTAAAAAAAAAAGGTAATTTTTATCATTTTCCTTAGTGTTCAACTCAGATGTACAACGTTGGTTATCTGAAGGTATTTGAAAATTGTAGAAATGGTAAGGATAAAAACAAACGTTTTACAAGATAAAACATTAAAAATAAAGAATAGGATCATTGTCCTCATTTTGGTACGAAATTTAAAGCGTAATACAAATTATTCTTCAGACAGAATGGACTAGAAACATTACAACAGGCTTCTTATTTTTAAAATACATTTTTGAGCAAAATCACCCAGAAGGATTAAATCACAGCAGTGAGGTATCTCGAAGTCTTTTCGTCACCTTCCTATCTCAAACCTATCACTTCTGAGTCACTCCAGCATGAATTTGAATTAACATCGACGCATTTCCCCCTGTGGTCCTCGTAGAAGAACTTTTCCGTTTCCTTGATACACATCTAGTATTCCATTTGCCCCCCAAGGGTAGTTCTAGCCATATCTCCAGTCTATTTTTTCTTGTGGGTCTTCATGTACAATGAAAATCATTCTTACCATTTCCCTAATCCATGAATTCATTTTTCTACCTTTCCTAATTACATAATCCATTTCGCACCTAATGGCATATAAAAGCTAATATGCCATTAAATGTCGCATCTAATGGCATATAATTGATGAAATAACCAGAGAAATTACTTAGTTAAATAAAGAGTTAAAACTTTAAAATTCACGATTTTTGCTGTTGATACAATACTTTTTCCTCACCACTATTATACTCTTCTCATGACATGTCGCAGAACATCAGCTGTGAGTCTGTTAACATAACATTCTCAGTCTCCGAAGTGTATGAACGCTATTTTTCAGTTAATTATTATAGAATTCCGTTCCGTTTTTCAGATTTTGGCTGCACTTTGACTCAATGGCATGATGCTAACTATGAAAAGCTCGTAGGGAGATAAATCATGTGGAATGAAGTCAGAAAATATTATATGAAGGAAAACCAAATTTACAGAACACAAAAATTCAGAAAGAATGCTAGATTAGAGTCATACCTCACGTCTTTGCGACAATACGCTGAACACTAAAAAATAAATGAAATCGATGGAAATGTGAGGCTAAGTATTTAGATCAGCCAATAGCACCAAACATGTACGTAAAATTAAAAAAAAAAATAACACTGCGTTTAAGTTTTTTGCAAGAACGGACAGATCATTTTCTATGCTTCATTTTCGCATTCCTTTCTTTTTCTATCTCCAGTAGATAACTCTGGAAGTATTTGCAAATACTTCCAGTTATCTACTGTTTTCACTTCTAATTACAAAAAGGAACCAGATTTGGCAAGGTTTAACAAAAAAAATAAAAAAAATAAAAATAAAGACAGAAAAAGAAAGAAACAAAAACGAAAGAAGAAAAGAAAAAAATATCTGGGCTAGTCTTTTTGAGTTTGCTGAAATTACGATTTGGATATACAGCTCGGAAACATTTAATTGCAATATTTTTGCTGGAATGAAAAGAAAAAAGAGATATTTGAAATGCAGAAAAAAATTCATTCATGGGATGCCATAATTTGATTAAACCAGCAGTCTTTATTATCTGCAAATATAGGAAGTCATATATATTTAAATCATATACATTTTTCTACTGCAATGTGCCCACTGTAATGTACGGCATTTTCGAAGCGCAAGTATGCTTTTCCGTGAAGACCTTCTGTGTCAACAACGTCGAATGTTATTCCTCTGAACCAAAGCTGAAGAGGTTTCCGTTACGGCCAACTCCCGAGCAACCAACGTAGGGCTCACCTCGAGAAAAGCATAAGCATTGCAGGTTGATTGCAACTTTTTGTGATTGATGCTGCTCTTGCTGATACTCATCGCAAAACCGATAGGAAATTGTTGGCGTTTTAACAAAAATGCGAAGGTTTATGGAATGATTGTAATCAGTGTGATAAAAACGTGGTATACAAATCATACTGCTAGCTTCGAACATATTTAAGGTGCGGTTCTTTACATTCAGTCGTGTGCCACTTGAAATTGTTTCTCAATCGACATTAGTTGAAGAAAAAAAAATAAAAATAAAGTAAATTGTCAAACTGAAAAGTGCATAATGCGCGAACTTTGAAATAGAAACTCTAAACTTTGAAGAATTGTGATGCAAGGAAATTAAGATATTTTTTACATTTAAGTCATTGTATCTATTAGCATTTATGGAAATGCTTTTCTTCACAAAAAGAATCGCATAACTATTTCGTTAGGTAGTGACCCAATTTGAGCGTGGTATCGCACGTTGAGCGTAGTAGAACGTAGTGTCACACCGAGCACCACTTTGTGAAACCTAAAAGAATCTCACCAGTAACTGCAGTGGAAGAATAACGCACTTTTAAGCTTTGAAATTAAATGCAGTACACATCAAGGTCAAGTCTGAGAGAAAAGTTAAAGAAACTTAGTCAAAATCGTTTTCGTAAAGATATGTTGTAGTTATATATTTTGCTCACCAGCACAATGGGAACCGTAGTCTGATTATTAAGCAAACCTGCTGGTAACTTCGGCGAAAACGTACCCTTAAAAATTCGGAAATGCATCTACAAAAGTCTGGAACAACCCATCAATATTGCTACTTCTATGTTGTCTCGTAATCTGGTAGAACTTAGTCTACGATGATAGAGAAATTATGTTGAGGTGTAACTGATTGATACATATGAGTTGCTAGGCCAACAAAAAAAGAAGTTTCCTATAGCTTCTACCTGTTTTGGGGTGAAGTTCACGGAGTCTGTATATGACTGCAAGTATGTATAAACTTCGTGAACTTCACACCAAAAACTGTAAAACCGTTGCATTCATAGGGAGTGTAACGAAATATAGTTGAACAAGTGTGCAATGAGTTCTTTTTTTTCGAAAACACAAAATGATTACCATTGTGTGAGCTTATCGCACATCATATCACATGATCAACTTTCAAATTAAACTATCTCTGGAAGTTTTAAAAACAATTAATTAATTAATAATGGTTCCATGATGCCCACCCCTATCATGCTCTGAAGGTTTATGGCCAATTTTAAGTTCTTACATTCAGAAACATTTTCACCAGGTGACAAAGGGGAAGATTTGGAATTTCATTACTGCAGAAAACTCTAAAACACATGAAGTCTTCATCCTGGCCTACAAGTACTTTTGTGGCCACACCAATCTCCATGGGAATTACACAAATATGCAAGGTTTTGTTATTTTGAAATGAATAGGTGTATCTGAATGGATTTCTTGCGTAGATTCCGAAAATCACCTTCGCAATTCCGTAGCACCTGAAGATTTTTCACAAATGACGGAAATGTGGAAATTAAAAAAAAACGTTATTTTTTAATGACATTGTTATATGGCAACGTTTGTAACGTGTGAAAATGTTCTCTTAAGGAATAGATAAACATAAATATATAGCTGTTAATGGAAATGCAACTGTTTTATCTGTATGATGTCACGATTTGCGCCACTCACAAAGGCGGAACATAATAGAATATTATCTTGGCACGTCAGTATGACTTATACCTCACGCCACTGCTCCCTTCTTTCTATTGGTCACATGTGGCGCCATTCGGGGCAGATCGTGTTTACACTAGTCAGTGTAAGGAAGGGACTGGTCCCGTTCGGTTGTTTCTTTGTGGCGTGTGCAATGGCTTCACGTGGTTGGGTAAATCATCCAGAAATGTTTTGCTACATATGTGGCTGTTATACGACAGGAAAAAACAGAGGCAAAATATTACGCCTTTCGCGAAAAATGCTAATTTTCAATTCTTTGGCAGTAAACTAGCAGATCAGGCCAAAGTTTAGTCTCCTCACAATGTGTGCCGTGCATGTGTGGAGGGGATGAGGAATTGGAAAAGTGGAAAAAGGGCGTCAATGCCGTTCGGTGTACCCATGGTGTGACGTGAACCAAAAATCACAGTGACGACTGCTACTTCTGCACAGTGAATATCGTGGGCACTACCAGAGCCAGTAAGCGTAACATTGTGTATTCCAATATCCCATCTGCCATAAGACCAGTGGCCCATAGTGAATCCATCCCTGTGCCATCCCCGTCTAATATCAAGCCCCCAACAGACACCGATTCAGACGGTGGCACATTTGATGACATGTACCAACCGGACGGCATGAAGGATGAAACCCCAGGGCCATTTACCCAGCATGAACTGAATGATTTGGTTCGTGATCTGAATTTACGTAAAGACGTAACAGAGATTTTAGGATCACGACTTCAGGGAAAGAATTTATTATGTAATAATAGGAGATTCTCCTGGTACAGACACCGAGAAGCAGAATTGGTTCCGTTTTTTGCTGAGGAAGGACGGTTTGGTATATTGTCGAGACATTCCGGCAGTCATGAAATACTTCAACATTAATTACAATTCAGGAGAGCGGAGTTTGTTCATAGATGCCAGGAAATCCAGTTTAAAAGATGTTTTATTACACAAACCTAACATCCATCCATCCATTCCAGTAGCACATTCTGTGACTTTGAAAGAGACATACGAGAACCTTAAATTACTGCTGGAAAGTGTGCAGTACAAGTTTCATGAATGGTCTTTGTGCGGGGATTTCAAGGTGATTGGAATATTTGTCTGCCAACAAGCAGGCTACACGAAATTTCCTTGCTTTCTGTGTAAATGTGACTCCAGAGCAAGGACGGAACTTTGGGTTCGGCAGCAGTGGCCAGTCAGAAGTACATTCACACCTGGCGAAAAAAATATTGTTTCACTTCCACTGGTTGATCTCTCGAAAATACTGTTGCCACCTTTACACATCAAACTTGGCTTAAGGAAGCAATTCGCGACAGCTTCAAGCAGGGACAGTAAATGCTTTCAGTATCTTGGTGGTAAGTTTCCATCAGTCACGTCTGAAAAAATTAAAGCTTGCATTATTACAGGCCCTCAAATACGAAAATTATTGGCAGACAACATATTCGAGGAAACCATGACTGGTAATGAACGGTGTCCTAAAACCCTGACTATATGGGTAAAACCTTTACTCGGATATTCCTTGTATCTCTTTCCTTCATTATATAAGTATCGGCTGTTACGAACAGTTGAGACCAATTGCTTTTCCTTTTCCCCGTAATGACCTCAACAACATCGGAATGTCTTCTTGACTCAACGCAGTTCTTCCCGACAGGAAGTACAGAGACAGCCCCATGAATTCTGCAATTAATTTTGCGAAGAATGAAAGCATATCGCATACCTTTGCTTGCATACTGGCATTAGTGTCACCAGAACATCGTCGCATGTCAGGTTTGATGCTTGTGACACCAGAGAAATAGACAGCACGTGTAATCACTGCATCGACTGAGTTATGAGAACTACCAAATTACATCTCCGCCTGACGAAAAATTTCGTTTCTTTCCCCTAATAATAAAGCAGCCTTGTTAGCCAAAAGCCCCCTTTGTTAAACAGCATGCTTCCAAAGTTGGTTTTGCAATTTTTTCACCATGACATATTGCAAAGGAGAGATTACAATTGTAATTCAACCTGATTTCCTACTAGAAAGGCATACTCAAATTTTCGTACAGAGATATTTTTGAAATGTAAACAATTTACTTCAAGTTCAGAATCCGATAAAGTATAGCACTGTTGACCAATAGAAATTTTGACTTTCACTATATGTATTTTATTTTCATTTTGTTGCATTAAAACATTCCGTTTCAAATGTCTTCAAAACTAACTCTAGCTTGGATACAGCAGTGTAATACCTATTGCGTGTAGTTTGCAGTTTTAAATTCGTAAAAAATGTATATAATAAATGAGGAAATCATACAGCAGTTAATCTGTACGTATATTAGCTGATTCTGTAGCTACGATGTTAGTCAGGGTTGAACTTGACGCCCACTCCCTTTCGGACCGTGCCTTCAGGTATCGGTGGGTCTTCTGGTCTCGGATTGTTACCGGTACTAGGGAAAATTACTTCTTCCACTGGAGAACTTAACCCCCGCCCACCCCCTTGTTTCGGCTTGCAATCCTGCATTACCGGATCCTTTTCAATTTTTGGTTGATGTTTTGTTTCGTTGATACATGGTTTGTTTGTTCTACTAACTTCTCGGATCGAGCGTGAGGGGCTCCGGAGACGCCGTTTTCCGGACCCCCGATCGGTCGATTAGGTGCTTTTTGTTTCGTTTCAGCCACTTCTGCTTTGCGGTTTGGATCCAGCTTCGGTTTCCGCGTTCGGTGTGCTGTGCTTCGGGGGTGTTGCTTGCAAGAGTGTTTTATTTATTTGTGTGTGTATGCGTGTTTTTTTTTTTATTGTGGAGCGAATGCCTTGGGGAGTTTTTTGTTGTGGTCTGGTGTGTGTCTGGCGTGTGCCGGTTCTGCGTGTGTGTCTTTAGGGGAGCGAGCTTCCTCGTTTTTGGAGATGCCTGTTGCTCTCCGCCGTTGCCTCCTCTGATGTTGTCATCTATTGGGTGACTATGTCACTGGGTCTCCTCCGAAGGAGGAACTTCCTACTACATGAACATTTCGAAGGGCCTTGTCCCTTCGTCCTTCTAGGAGACTCCGCCGTCGGTATGTATGGTGTTGCGTCGGGGCTTTAGGGGGAGGCTTCCTCGTTTTTGTAGAAGCCTGTTGCTCTCCGCCGTTGCCTCCTCTGATGTTGTCATCGTTGGGTGACTATGTCACGGGGTCTCCTCCGAAGGAGAAATTTCCTCCTACATGAGCGTTTCGAAGGGCCTTGTCTCTCCGTCGTTCTAGGAGACTCCGAAGTCGGTTTGTGTGGTGTTGCGTCGGGGGTGTGAGTGTCCTTGCTTGTGGAACCGTGGTGTGTGTATCGGGGCGTGTGTGAAACACTGGTGGAACCGATCCCATGTTCTTACATGGGAGCGGGGATAAGCGTGTTGGTGTTGCTGGGCAACAACAGTTCGTAATGGGAGAGAGGTCGTCGTGCTTCTGCACAATATGACGTCCCTTTCTTTCTGTTTCCAGTGAATAGTATTTGAAGGCGAGGTTAGTTCCTCTTGAAATAAAAGTATTTATTCGACAGTCACCGATTTAATACTTATTCTAGTAAAAGTTAATATAATAACAAATAGTGTTTTTTTTTCAATTATAGATGCACTGCAGAAAACTTGTGTGATTTCACGACCTCTTTGAAAAATACATTTCGTTTTGGAAATAATTCATAAAAAGTGCTTTTGAGCCCGAAAATTCTGTGCAATATTTCATGTGACAATTAGCTGAACACATACTTGGGATGAATATGTTACGTCACTATTTGTTCAGGACAGAAGCTTCCACCTGACTGCAATTAAGTTCTCAGGACGAATGGAAAATTAGAAAGGACTCGCTGTTGTTCACCGTTTGCCTATGAAATGCAGGTATTCCCTTGGTTATTTGCTGTCGAATTCTTCATGTTCATTTAGAACTGTCTCCAAGATATTTACCTTTAGTTAGGTATATTCACTGGAGATGTAAGGTCAGGTGATGCGTAACATCACAGCCTCTCCTTGACAAATGTCAACCCCGCCTTCTCGTGGTGCATCCTGTTCCCACTAAAGGGGCTCTGACGACCGCCCATAGCGGTATAACTATACCATCGGGATTAGAGGGAAATTCTATCCCACACTCACCAACCCGCTTGGCCAGCGTGGTGAGTTATGGCCAAACCCCTCCAAAATAATTCCACAACTTAAATCTTGGCCCTCAGTCTCCGGCAGCTGGAATGTACCTGGCCAAGGCAGCGGCCAGTGCGACATGAAGGCAGAGGGTGCTAAGAATCCCCGGAGGACCGGACTAGGCTGCCATCTGATGCTGACCTTGGCTACTTACAATGGACGCTCCCTATCTTCTGAATCAAGGCTTCTTGAATTGGAAGAGGAACCACAAAGGATCAAGTGGGACATCGTGGGGCTAAGTGAAGTAAGGAGAAAAGGAGAAGATCTCATCGAACTGAAAAGTGGACATCTCTTCTACTATCGTGGGACAGATACTGGCAGAACTAGTGGTGTTGGATTTATAAGAAACAAGAAACTGAAGGATAAAGTTGTAGAAGTTGAAAGTTCCTCTGACAGAGCTGCACGACTTGTTATCCAACTCTCGAAAAGATACCAGGCTCAGATTATTCAAACTTATGCACACACCACAAGTCATCCTGAAGAAGAAATTGAAGAATTTTATGAGGACATTTGTCATCTAAATAATAAAGGTAAGCAGCACTTGAAAATAATTATGGGAGATTTCAATGCAAAAATAGGTCAACGGCAACAGAATGAAACTTCAGTAGGTAAATTCGGTCACGGCAACAGAAACCAGCGTGGAAATACTCTCGTTGAGTTTGCAGAGGCAGAAGGGTTTTCATCTTGAACTCCTTCTTCAAGAAAAAGCCACACAGGAAATGGACATGGAGACATCCAAATGGGACGACAAGTGAAATTGATTTTATTATGTGTAACAAAAAAAATTCGTCATAGAAGACTGCAGTGTGCTAAACAAGTTCAACACAGGTAGTGACCATAGATTGGTGAGATGTAAGATGCACCTCAACACTAAACTTGAACGTGGCAAGCTCATAAGACAAACAAAATCTATTGACATAACCAACCTTAAAACACCATAATACCTTCAAGTTAGAACTGAAGAACAGGTTCTCTGCTTTAGAAGGCCTAACATCGGAAGAAGTGGACATCTCTGAAGTTAACAGAAAAGTAACTAAAGCTCTTATGGAAACAGCAACAAAATTAGCTGGGTCTAAGAACAAGTTGCATGTGAACAAATTATCAGGAAAAACGAAAACGTTGATGCAAAAAAGAAGAGAGATGAGGACAACTAAAGAAGATGTGACTTCCAAAGTGGAATATATAGAGCTATTTAAGACAGTAAGAAAAAGTATCACTGAGGACGTAAGGAAATTCAACTGTGAACTAGTGAGGAAAGCAATTGAAAACAACCAAAGCCTAAAGATAGCAAAGGGACATCTCAGTAAGGGAAGAAAACAGATTATGGCACTGAGAAAAGAAGATGGTTCTGTAACAAGAAATAGAGGCAGAAATTTTGACAAGAGTGAAAGATTTCTACTCCAAATTATATGAAAGGGATATTATATGCACTCCAGACATCATGAAAGATACCAGTACCAGAGTTCCTCCAGTCCTTCCAGCAGAAGTTGCACATGCAATCAAGAACATGAAGCGAGGAAAAGCTCCAGGAGAAGATGGAATTACTGTAGACATCATACAAGAAGCAAGTGGAGAAAATCGAAACAGTACTCGCCCAAATTTTCACTCGATGCCTTAATGAAGGAAAGATTCCTGAGGATTGGAACACCGCTACAATGATCCTGCTACATAAGAAAGGTGACATTGAGGATCTCGGAAACTACAGACCTATCAGCCTCCTATCAGTAGTTTATAAAATCTTCACTAAAGTTCTTTCACACCGCTTGAAGGTAACACTGGACATGGCTCAACCGAGAGAACAAGCTGGATTCAGGAGTGGCTACAGCACAATAGATCATATCCACGTGCTGAGAGAACTAATTGAAAGAGCGAGGGAATATGAACTTCCATTGTGCATGGCTTTTATCGATTATGAAAAAGCCTTTGATTCGGTGAAACCATCAGCAGTTTCAATGGCTCTGAAAACCTGCGGTATTGAAGATGCATACATTAATATTATTAATAACATCTATGAAAATGCAAGTGCAAAGATTAGGCTGTTTGAAAATACAACACACGTAAAAATTGGAAAGGGAGTGAGACAAGGTGACACCATATCACCGAAGCTCTTTAATGCCTCATTGGAGGGTGTTTTTCAGTCGCTGAGCTGGGAAAACAAGGGGATAAAGATTAATGGAGATTATCTAACCCACCTTCGTTTTGCTGATGACGTAGTCATTTTTGCAACTACCCCATCAGAGCTACAGAGTATGATCCAGGAACTTGCTGACAAGAGTAAAGAAGTGGGATTAAAAATGAACTTTCAGAAGACAAAAGTGATGTTCAATGCTTTTACAAGAAATGAAGATTTATCGATTGATGGAGAAAAGCTGGAGATGACAGACACGTACGTTTATCTTGGACAGCAGATATCAAGTGAGGGTCACATTGATGAAGAAATTAATCGGCGTACAAAACTTGCCTGGAGAGCTTTTGGAAGAAACAGCATAATTTTCAAGAGCAATATGCGATTATGTCTTAAAAGAAAAGTGTTTGATAAATGTATCCTTCCAGTGCTTACGTATGGTGCAGAGACGTGGACCTTAACTAAAAGAGACATACAAAGGCTGCAGACAACTCAAAGTAGCATGGAGAGGTGCATGCTTGGTGTAACCAGGAGAGATAAGAAGAGGAACTCGTGGATCCGAAAAATGACAAGAGTGGAAGACATCATGATCAGAGTTAAATCCCTGAAATGGCAATGGGCTGGACATACTGCCAGAAGGACAGATCATCGATGGACAGCCGAAATTTTAGATTGGATTCCAAGGGACAGGAAAATACCCAGAAGAAGACCACATGGGAGATGGGTAGATGAAATTCGAAAGTATGCAGGGGTGACATGGAGGAGACTGGCACAAGACAGACCGTTGTGGAGGAAACTTGGGGAGACCTTCGTCCAGCAGTGGATTGATAATGGTTGACAATGATGATGATGATTCACTGGAGAAAATTGTCTACGTTGACATTAGGTAATGTTCATCACCTTGTGACATTTCACTCGTCGGTAAAACTTGGAATCTACAATGCCCTACAGCAGTATCATTCTCTTTTACGTTTCATAAGAATGGTATACAGCAGCTCCTTGTCGCCCAGGTAGGGCACTGGTCTAAGCGCTGGCTTGTGACCATTCGTCCAAGAAGTGTACGGTTCTAAACCCGGTGAGGTATAGATGTTTTGTTTGGTTAACAACACTGGTTATCTCCTTCCCAGGAACCAGTGGCCTTCAATTAAGGACGGGCGATTGCTTACAGTTCATTGAGTTGCTCAGAGTGGTCGTTGAACCGACAATAAAAAAATAAAAGAATAAAATCCGTAGTTACTCTGGTAGTCCATATTTATTAAATTTTCGCCGTATAACGTCAGCGTGCTTTGTAGCAGTTTCGCTTGATCCAAATGCCCAGCACGTGTATAATGGTCCATCTCACTGTATCTCTCGGTTTTGCATAAGAGTTAGCCTTAGGCAGGATGTTTCATTTAAGCCCTCGTGAGTCTTTGGCTACGTCTCCATAAGTGATTCCTGTTATCATTCCATCAAAGGGACAGCTGAAACATCTAAGTAAATAGCATTGGTGTGCGATGGTCCCAAGCGACATCTCGATTCAACTCCTTTTTCCGGAGCTTCGTCATTAGTGATTGAATAGCATTTGTCCAAGACTCCAGAGCCAGGACTCCGTAAAATGGCACTCCAATCGCCTAGGGAAAAATTGTGTTTTGGCATATCGATGTCACTTCTACGTTGAGTCACTGAAATGAAACGATTGGTATTACGAACGTCGATATTTTTTGTAGGGTGAGCCTATTTTTTGACGCAGATTATGAGTTGCTACACGTTTTCGTGTTATTATCCAGTGACACGGATGTCGTGTGTGTGTGTGTAGCTAGAATAAAATTGAATAATCGTCCCAGCCTGAACTTGTGGTTAGAATTGGTCGGTAATTAGAACTGATGATTTTAACACTTATCATACTTATACAATGTAAGTCCACATCTGCTGACCTCATTGTCATGGATGGTTGTCTGGGACACAAGTCTCTAGCCCTCATGAATTGTGTTATCGTTGTTGTACACGTACACTATTTTCTTTTCAAAGGCATGCACAATTCTTCCTACATCAGCGAACGTGTTCTCTTGATCCACAGAAAATTAATGAAAATCCCTGATGTTCTTATCACGGATTTCAAGACTACCCCATGGGAATATTTCAGCCAGATTTAAGTAGTTACCTATGGAAATATTTCAGCGTAATTTTTCTATATTACAGATGCTTAAAGATTAGGGCGATTCAGAGATGTGAGGTAGTGGGGAACTAGGACTATCAGTGGAGCTTGTTAATCACTCATTTAATGATAAGATTTCGATATATTTATTTGGTCTCATATTTCAAATGACCATATACTTAAGCACCAAAGTGATTAAAAACGGCGTACATCAAATTTTATCTATCTATCTATCATTATCTGTGCTTCGCAGCTAGCTAGACAAGCTGCGAAGCGAAAACCTTCCGAACCATCGCCGGCTAGCGATTCCATGACAACATGGATCAGCTGGTAGAGGATAATGGGCCATTGCTTTGGGAAACGGTGTGCTCAGAAAAAAGAAGAATTAGACTATCTCAGTAGCTCGCATACTCCCGCCCATAAGTGTTTCGCGAGAGTTGTTTCAGTTTTTTTGAAGTGTCAATGAATTGAAATGAAAGATATTATATCTTCTATTCGTGGCTTTCTTGGATTCCAACTATTTTGATAAATTTTGTGAAAGCTTCCCTGAACATCATAAATTTTGTGAAAGCTTCCCTGAACAATATTTTTTCGTCAGAACTTAAAGAACTCAAAGCTTCAAATTCTGATACAGCTCGACAAAAAAAAAGAACTGAAGGTGTTTTATTCCCTTGATGAATATAAAAACAAATCAGTTAGAGACTTTTCATGTTACATAAAGTTGAATAAATTGGACATAGTGTATAGTTGAGGTGTACAGATTTGCAGACATGATATTAAGCTTTCTATCAACAACTGCAACTGCCGAAAGTTTCAGCATAAAAAAGAATCAAAAACATATCTTAGAGCCACACAAGTGCATGGACATTCGAAAAACTTCGCTGTTTTGTGAATAGAGAAAACCATTATTTTTAAATATGAAAAGGTACTTGGAAGAAACACTTTATGAAAACGTAGCACTCAAGTTCACTCAAAAGGAGAAGAAGATTGGTTTTCATATACAAATGTAGTATTCAGAAGAAGAATGGAGTACATGTACAAATAAGTGTTACAATCCTAATCCTCATAATTATTTGGTATCATATTAGCAATGGCATTTACCTAAAATTTATAAAAAAAGTTACATATTTTACTTAAGAATTAAAAATTAGACGTCGCAATTTAAAAAAAAACAGTACTTGGGGAGGGAAGGGGAATAGCTCAGCTCTCGGACCCAAAATCGTCACTGCCATCTATTAATCTATCTGTCTATCTATCGATGTGCGAATGCACACAAAAACACACACACACGCATGTTGCTTTTCTAGGAATTGTTGAGTACGACAGTGTCTTCGAAATGTTCTTGTATTCAATATTTTTACAAACTGCATATTCTCTATTTTATAAACCATGAAAATTAAAAAAAATAATTCATAAAATGTAAAACAACATGGAAATGTGGGTGTCATATGATTGGGTGATATTGCGCATGCCTGGAAGGTGTCCTGCGTTTGGCAGTGACTGTTAAAGGTGAGACGTGTGATACCGTTCACGGGCCTGTTCGTACGCATAGAAATATTGTGTTGTGTGTTTTAAGAAAGTAGCTTGAAACCCTCATGCTGTAGTACAGATATTGGTGAACGTGGAGACGCAGAAATACCAAGTGGACGACGCAGCTCCAACGTACATCGACAGGCGAATTGCAAGGCAGTTGTATAGCGTTTTGCAGCAACATGTCATTGGAGGCGCTGACATGTTTGAAATACAGAAATTGTGTCGTGATAGTGATGAAACGTCGGGCACGTTATCTGAACATATTGATACACCGGGTACTCCATCACACAACGTGCCAAGCAAGCAGTACGAGTTCCTATGACCCCCAAAGTGAAACGGAAAACATTCACAAGCAATTTTGAGGACAAACGATGCAGAGTGTGAAAGTGAAGGTCGCACAGAAAACCGTTGCTGCAACTGCCCGTAAATACATGACATCACCAGAAAATGTGAGGCAAATAGTAACGTCTGTTGAGAGTGGTGGTACGATGGAACATAAAACTGAACGCATTCGGTAGCATATGTACACCAAATTCCAAGATGCGCGTAACACGGGACTATCAATTCACTACTGGCATTTAAAGACGTTGGCGAAAGAAGCAAGTAAAGCAATGGGTATCCCCAAATTTAAAGCCAGCACAATATTTTCCTGCACAAATTTAAACGTCGCTATAAAATCAATCTCATCACACAAGATCAGGAAGTTCGTTGCCAGGCGCGTTACCATTGACATGGCCGTAAGGAACAGCGCAGTGGAGTTTGTACGAGATGTTACGGACTGCATTACTGCCAATGCAATTGATGCTAACATGGTGTCCAATACAGACCAAACTCGATTTGAATACGAACTCACGTCAAACAGAACGCTATCGCAGACTGGGGAGATGTCAACTGAAGCTGTTATGCAATCCGTTGCATCGACTACCCACTCATACATCATTCAGGTGCCTATATGTCCATGTCTGGGCGCATTGCAAAGAAACTGTACATCTGCTTTCAGGAAGCGGATTGTAAGTTTGGCAAACGCGTTTCCGAAACAGTACGACGTAACCAACCTCCAAATATAGAATGCAGCGCCCGTTGGAAGGTCCTTATGTAGTAAAGAAAGAATAAGCGATGTTCTTTACAAGGTTCAGTACAATAATAGACCAGTTAGAGTTATACACCTCGATAGGCTTAGACCGTATAGGGCAGGAAATTCCGAATCATAAATGTTTGAAGGATGAGTTTCTCAGGTGATTGGATTGTTAGTTCCCCGTTGGTTGACTTAGTGATGTGAAAGGGTGAGAAGCGGAGAGCCTGAGAACATGGAATGAGTTTGTTGGTTGTAATAATTTTGTATAATGTACTCGGTGTTGTGTTCTATTGGTGAAAATATTTTAATATTACAATATGTCGTGTGACGTGGTAGTGGAACTGTATAATGTAAATTAATTATGTAGTGTCGTATTTGTGTACTGCCCTGGGGCGTGGCAGTGTAAATAATTATACAAGTATGCATGGAATGTGGGCGTTCCCTCAGATTCGTTAAAAAAGGGGATGTGCCCGGGGAAACTCAAAGACCAATTCAAGGCGATTGTCTTTAGTAAGAGTAGAGACGATGATAGGCACCATAGGAGAGGGTAGTGATGAGTTTTATCTAGGGTAGGCAGTTCCGGGTGGTTTAATCGCTGTGAATCACAGGTAACTTATATGCACTCGGGACGAGTTGCATTTTAAGAAGGGGCGATGTGACGATCCCCCCCTCGCATAATTAATTGGCGAGAGGCGTGGTTAATTAACGGTAATTGAAACTTGATTAGGGGTTTTAATTAACAGATAGTTATAATTTAAACACTTGCGAGGGGCGGTATATTGAGAAAATATCTTCTAGCACTTTAAATTCAAGTGGCGAGTTGCAGGTGTTTGCCATGAGAACAAAGAGCCCATAAACGGAACTGGGACGGGTCAGAGTTTAAAAGCTATTTCCCATGACTCAAAAGTGTTTGGACGGCAAAAGCGTTTGACGCTTTTGTCTGTGCCGCGCGCGAAACAATGGAAGGGCTTAGACTTGAAGAGCGGTTTACAATAAAAATGTCGCGGTTTCAAGTGTTGGAATTCATCGCTTACCAATTTTTTTGACAGGGGAGATTGTTGTTGAAGACAGATCCTGTTTGATATCCGAGAGAGCTGGGCCTCGATTTTTCCTCGTGCTGGAAAATGCCGTCCGTCTGCGTGCTCTTGAAATTCTGAGCATAAGAAATGAAGCCAGCTGAAAAACATAAGCTGAGGACTAACCAACAACAGATTTGCTTGGGAACCTTCTTCACCTTGCCGGACTGTCGATACCTGTCCTAAGGAGCGATTTGAGGTGAAATGCGGCTGAGAGAAATAATAATTACGGAATATCGCTTCGCTCATGCCAAGCGGAGAAGAGAGAAGCGCCAACATCAGGAACCACGGAGCACACACACACACCCCCCCCGGCAGAGCCTCTTAGCAAAGAAGGCGGGGAGACAACTTTTGTGCGTGTGTCTGAGTACGTGAGTTCAGCGATTAGGGATGATGTCGTTTTGACGAAGAGACCGTAAGCAACGCGGCCTCATCCAAAAAGGGAAAAAGGACTAACCGTAGTGCCGACATATTAGTGAATGTGAGTTAGTGTTCGTGTTGTTTTCTGGGTGTCCTACTTGTTGTTGAAGACAGACTCAAGTACCTATGTAAGTACTTTTACCAGTATTCTTTGCGGCTCATTGTGAACGAACAGACTTTTCGTTAGAACATATTTTCTGAAACACCGAAGAGGGCCAAAGCTGGCCGGAAATTATAGCCTTTGTAATTAGATGAAGAATCCGGTGTAATTTATGCATGTATCCATTAAATCCCTGTTTTAATTGTTATACTGTGCCTCCATTGGTTTATTGGTGTACTGTGTCGGCTAATTGGCTAACGAGGTATTGCCGGATTCAGTGATTCGAATCGCCGTCCGGAAGTAATTGGGCATCCTGACAACAAAGACCCAAAGGACGCAACAAAATTTTCAGCATCCTAGGCAGCCATTCCACATTACGTTCTAAGGAACACAGGGCCTGAAAGACCTTTATTTTAAATCAAAGTGAAAAATGTGAGTAAAACATGAATGTTTCTTATTTAAATACCTGTTTCCAAATTTTAGTAACACTCAAAAAGGAATTTCAAAACAAAAACATTCCGAACGAAGATACAAAATTAAGGCTATGCGATTTTCGTCTAGAACATTTCATTGCGAAGAAATCGCTGATTTCCAAGTCTTAATTGAGGGAGAAATTGATTAATATTTAATATTATAGTAATAAAAACATTCAGGATACAGCAGGATATATCTCCTCAAATACTGAAAAGGTTCGGGAGCTTTGGATTATCGCTAAGCTGTTTTGATATCGTTCTGTCCAAAATAAGTTTTTAGTTTTTCATGTCTCCTGCCGTACATTCAAAGGGAATAATTAACATACCTTCTAAGTAATTAAAACTAATTTTACAACCAGTGTTCCATTCAAGTCGGGTATCCAAACAATGAGCAATCGCAAGGGTGAAAAGTAAAGAAATTATGAAACGGGAAGAAAATGCTTTCACAGGAAGACTGTGCCGGTATTAAAGTGGTAGGAGTGTAAGCTTGACTCTTAAGGTGAATCCACCTAAAATATCTGCCTTATGTTTCTAATGGTAAAACTCCTTTCTTTACATATTTCTTCGCAATTAATGTATTCCCAAGGACGGCAATTTACATATCGATTAAACTTAAAACTAACTTTAAATTATAGCATGGGAAACTTAATACTTGTTAAAACATAACCATAACTAAAGTTAGTTTCATCGATGTGAAAATTTTCATCTTTGAGAATACATTAATTGCGAAGAAAATGTGTAAAGAAATTTTATCATTGGAAACATAAGGCATAGATTTTCGGTGGAACCACCTTAAGCAAGACAGTTATAAACTGGGTATCCAAACACGAAGGAGATAAAATATTATGATCACCTCCTCTATGTTGGTCCTCTACGTGCCGCAAAAACAGCTCTTACCCTCCGAGTCCTGGACTCTATAAGATTCCTTTTGGTATCTGTTAAAAATACATCACAACAGATCCTTTAAACATCTGTTAGTTAGGTTATTGGACTATCGCCGATGGGATTTGCTATTCCAACACAAGCCACAGATGCTGGATTGGATTGACGTCTTGTGAATTTGTTTTGCAGTGCAATATCTGGAAGCATTCTTGCTGTACCCTGAACCATCCTCAAACAACGAGGCTGATGGGCTTTTCGCATTATCCTGCTGGAATTTCCCAACTGGGATCAAAGCTCAATCGTTAAGGGAGGAATTGAGGCAATTATACAGCAGTACTATAACATATAGAATGGGAAGAAAAACAAACGGACATCTAATCTATCAGTTTTAAAATAGTAAATTTTATTTTTCAGAAATATTATTAATTGCCGCAGATGATATTGACACACCTTGTGCTGGTGGTGGTGGTCTCTACAAGTAAGAAGGTTCTTAAGAAAGCCCATGTGGATGCACCGCAACAGGTACGAAAAGGTGTTATGAAAGCCCATGTGAAAGCTCCACAGCTGGTACGAATTTGTCTTACGAAAGCCCATGTGAATTCATCGGAAGAGGTACGAAGCGTCTTAAGAATAGCCCATGTGAACGCTCCGCAGCGTGTACGAAGGATCTTAAAAAGGTCCATAAGTGAATGCGCCGGAACAGGCACGAAGGGTCTTAAGAAAGCCCATGTCAACGCACAGCAAACTCTTGCACCGCATCCGCCAGTCGGTATGGCACCAACTTGGAAAGCTGCATTCATGACTTTGTGTTGTTTAGGATGTACATGCACCTTCTTATTGGTATGATGATGTGAAACCATGTTTCGTCAAACCAGATGGCTTTTTTTCTAGTGCTCCTCAGTCTACTTGCGACAGGCTTTTGAAAACTCCATCCTAATATTCACGTATGTTTGCAGTCGAGACAGGGAAACTGCCGCTGACGTTAACGGCCATAATTTCTTTGTCCCCATTGTACTGACCAGATAGTCTTTGTGGGTGAACTTGTGAACAAGAAATCATTAATTTCTGATAATAATCTCGCATCCCAAATGGGTATCTGTACTATTTCTAACGTAACCATGGTGAGGCAGTCTCATCTCACCGCACCGTTGCCCGCTGAGCGTCCACATTTCTTCCGTTGGTTTGAAGTTTGACCTATTTTTGTAACTTTCTTGGTATACACATGCAAAGGTCTGACGATTGTACTGGAACGAGGGTACTAGCACGCGTTAGAAAACTTGCTGTTGCCGAGAACGTCATGGTCACGGCTTTTGCACGTCCCACGTTCGCTAGTAGCAGAATCTGAAAGGCGTATCTACATTTAGTGAACATGCGTTAATTTCGTTACTTGACTTTTTAGATGACAAATTGTTACTTTTAGAGTTTACAGTTGGAGTTTGATCAGGCACATCGAATTTCTTTCTAAAATTGAATACTTCATTATCCATGCTTCTTCAAGCAATAACAAGACTTTGAAGTCATAGACGCACTGAATTGGCATCTGAAAATTATTTATTATTGTTATAATTAAAAGTTTCCAATAAAAAAACCGTAAATAAAAATTAAAACATACAAGAACAAGATAGAATTAAGACTGAAATTCAAATTCAGAAATGCTAAAATGAAACAGTCGCACTAGAGTTTTAATACCTAATTAAAAAGATAAATTGGAACTATACTTCTGTTTTTCTTTTTTCATATTAAATACAACGATTAATAAATAACGAAGTCCAATTCAGTTAATTGTGCAGTGAGGGCTTCCATTGCACGACTCTGAATTGGGGATTTGCTAACTTGCTTGAAGCATAAAGTTAGCCTACGACTACTGAGACATGCTTGATCGCTTTTACCATCCCATCCGCAGACGTATCTATATGTAACAATTTTCTTTACTGCGAATAAGACATATATACAGAATAATACAGTATCTATCAGTTAATATCAGAAAGCAGGTTGAAATCAAAAGGAATATATTCAACTTACATTTTTTGTATGTTGAACATATTATTTAAGTACAAATTGTTCCTAAACTTTGTTATATATGTTCCAAATTTTCATAGTTATTCAGTAGAACGAACACTTTTCAAATCAGTACAAAATAAAAGAGAAACGACACAGTTATTTAAAAAAAATGTAAAAGAAGAGGAAGACAAGAATGCTTCATAGACGCCGACTGATAGCAAGAGGCGTTGCTAATAATCAATCGTCCGAGATTTGTAGCCTTTGCCTTTTGAATCCCTCAGGAAGCATATATATGTTGTATGAGAAGCTTGCCACTGGCCCATGCCTGAAACCAGCGGACCTGAAGATTAAGGTCGGGTGATTTTGTTACTAATTCTGGCCTTTAAACCCCGCAAACAAATCAAAAGTGAATTTTTTTGGCCCATAATATATTCACATTTACTCACAAGCACGTAGAGACTAGGAAAGAACAAGCAGTTTTCAAACTTATTTATGAGTTTATTACTGGGAAACAGCTAATAATACAACATTTTATTTTAAATTTTAAAGAAAATCAGTGTATAAAACTCAACACTTGGGAATTTCTTTTTCGAGGTAACCTTAGATTTACACAGAAATAGACGACTATGAGCCGGAGTCACATACATTTTTCCTTAAGAGGCCAACACGTCCTAGACAATTTTCTTCATTCGTGCAATGTACTATTCAGTATATTCAAAAAATTTAAGTGGTTTACAAAAACAAATGCCAGGAATGTGCAAGTTTCCAGCTTTTTCAAATCATACATTTAAAATCGCATTTTTCTTCGAAATAATTGAAGCACTCCTTGGGAAGAAAATCACACGTTTTCTTTGAAGCAGAGAGATAAATTCACAAAACGCAAACGCATAGCTTTAGCCATGTTAGACTTAAGCTAACCAGATTTGGAACTTGGTCTCCACGCGTTTTCTTCGGGATAAAAGAAGTCCAAAACTCTGTCTGTGTTGTCCAATTATCTACACACGCATTAACAGGATTCCCCCACTTATTCTTCAATAAGCGTATAGCAACCACTGGTCTTACAGGCATAAATCTAGCTTGTTTCCGCTGGTGCCCAACTGAGATATGTAACGACGTTAGAGTATAAAGTCCTGTTATTTGTGGTAGGTGGTTACGGTATGTCTTTTTTGCTAGCACATTTCAACTCGAAAGCTAATATTCATAGATCATGAATTCAAGTTTCTCGAATGCACGTCCTATGTCTTAATTTTCTAGTTTTTGCACATAGAAGTGCTATAGTGAAAGATGTGTAGTATTTTAACTAAACGCCAAATTTCGCCACTTTCCATACAGAGCACTTCTTTTGCAGCAGCAATCCGAGATTCAGTTCACTTACAAATACTTCCCCAACATCATTACATCATCATATCATATCACTAAGCTGTTCTCTGAGATTCAGAGGTTAGCTCCAAAAAAGAAATACAAATTTCCAGATCTTTTTACTTATTGTTGTCGTATCAAACTTCGCCATTTACAGCGATTTTGACATACAACTCGTGCTTCACTGATATCCATTACACGCCGTACACTAGATCTTTTAATCCTTCATCACCTAAATAATCTTTTTCTCATGCACGACACTCCTGAATGTGATCCACACATGTCTCTTTCATGGCCATCCTCTGCGCTTTCCTTCCTGCCACTTGGGATGAAAAGATTTTATTAGTAAGCATTTCATCACTCATTCTTTCAACATGGCCAAACCACCGAAGCATATTGGTGTCCACCTTTGCTAACAACATTTTGCTTTACATCACACAACTGAAATACATCTTCATTCCTCACACAATCAGACCGTGTCTTCCTAAAACCCGCATTTCTCCGCAAGTAACGCATTTCTCCAGCACACAAACGACTCCTATGTTTCTTCTGCAGTACTTCCAGGTTTCACTTGATATACATCAGAGTAGTAACAATTACTATTCCCATAAACTACAGCCATGCGGGACTCTTCTCTAGAGAACCCATCATTCCTGCGAAAACCTGCCAGAGCAGCTATGACTTTCAAAAAGAAGAATTCACTGACCTACTGATTTCACCATCCAACTTGTTCACTCTGTCAAACATGCTTCCTAAATACACACACTCACTAACCTGGTCAATCACAGTGCGATTTATATTTACATTACATTCAGTGCTACCGGTTCCTCTTAATCAAACACCATAACTTTGGATTTTCCCTTGTTTATACTCAGTTTGAATTTCATGCAAACTTCGTGCATCGAAGTCAATATAGCCTGCAACTCACTTTTGCTCTCTCCCAACAGGACAGTGTCATCAGCATACAGCAATCTGCACACACGAAAGTATCATACCAAAAGCATAAACCACTATTATCTATTTTGGCATCATGCATGCATGCATCCATAAATATATTAAACAGCCATGGTGGACATTACACTACCTTGTCCCCAACTCCTGCACCAATGGAAAACCATTTTGATAAAACACCATTCACTCGTACACAAGCTCTACTACCAGCATACATGGCTTTTACACTGCTAAAGTAGATTCCCAGTCACCACCATATTCATTCAATACCTTCCACAAAAAGTGTCCTATTGACTCGGTCGTAAGCTTTCCCTAAATCTATGAAGGGAAGTAAGAATTTTCTTCCCAAAATCCAGGATAATTTTCAATCATCATGCGTAATGAAAACATCTGGTTAGTGCAGCCTTTACCAGGCATAAAACCACTCTGAACATCCCACACTTTTTCTGAAGTAAGACCCCGTACTTTTTCAATAACAACCTTACCAAACACTTTCCCTGGCACACTCAGTAGGCTAATACCACTATAGTGCTTGCATTCAGTCTGAACACCTTTTCCCTTATACAAGAGGAGCAATGATAGTATCCTTCCAATCCCGAGGGACCATTCCTAACTCCCAGCACAACTGGCAAATTTCATTTAACCAGTCAATTATAGAGTCACCACCATACGTCAACAACATCTCTACAAGTTATGCCATCAACTCCTGGAGCCTTACCATTCTGAAGAGATTTTAGATCTTTACACACTTCTTCTCTTGAGATCCCCTCCTGTGCTTTCTCATCCTTCACTGTGACATCATCTGCATCTGTCTCAGAATCATTTTTGTTCTCCTGATCTAATAAATCACAGAAGTATTGGCCCCATCTGTCACTTAACTCATTAGGGCTCCCATATCGTTTCCCCAATCTCATTCTTCACACAACTTACAACTTTGTTTCCCCTATTTTTCCTGAGTTTCATGTACTTCCAGAAGGACTTTCCATCTTTCCAAAAAAGCTAGTTCATGCATTTCCACTTTCTCTTTCCTATCTTTTGCCTTACTGTGGCGAACCAGCTTAGCAGCTTCACGCTTCTACAGCGATATTCATCCACAGAAACTGTATCTTGCAACATCCCCAAATAGGCTTCCTTCGTTTTCTTTACTGCCTCATCAATCTCACTATTCCACCAAGCATAACCTCTATTGTTACCCACTATTGTGGTGCCACAGACCTCTTTAGCAGCAGTAACAACACTGTTCTTAAAACATTCCCCACTTCTTTTTCTACATCCCTCTCACAAGATTTCAAATCCTTCAGTCGTTCTCTGACTAAGTCAGAATACCGCTGATAATCTTCGATAGCCTATCAACCTTTATTCTTTTTATCCTGGGTCTCTTCCTATTAATTTTCCTCCAAACAACATTAAGATTCACTCGTGACTTACTACCAAGTAATGATCAGAACCAACATCCGCACCTCTCATCACACGGGTGTCAACAACTAAGTGTTTCAAACGCTGATCCGAGACAACAAAATCTATCACACTCTTTTGACCAAGAGTACGATTTTCCCTAAAGCATATGTGTGTATATTCTTGTGGTTGAAAATCATGTATTAGATACACACAGAATTGTTCTCAATGCAGAGTTCAATTAATCATTCCCCATTATCATTCACACAAGGATCATTAAACGTACCCAGAACATTGTCAGAAATTGCATTTTGCACACCTATACTAACATTGAAATCCCCTGCTATTATAACTTTTTCTTTAGCACCAAACTGGCTCAAAACAGCTTTTAGCTCATTTCAGAAATCTTCCTTCTTATCAAGAAGGTTTCGAGTCTAAGGAGCTTTCCCTGCCCTGAGTACAATTCTCTGAAGTTTCACTTTCAAACGAAGCCAGAGATAATTCTTTCACTAATACAACTTCATAGTGAATCAAGTTGATCTTCATCCTTTTACTTAAAATCACACCTACACCAGCCTGTCCTCTCATATTATCCAATACTCCAGATCTTCCCACTCACCGTGCTATTCCCTTCTTCTACTTTAATTTCCTTCTTTTTGGTTTCACTTACACACAGCATAGCCAGTCTATACTTATTCATCTCCCTCCAATCACCTCACTCATCTTGCCATTTATACCTCTAGTATTCCATGCCACACCAATCTTACATTCACTAAGCCGAGATCTCTTTCTCCTACATGGTTTAGAAAGTCCAGGTCGATTCATGCAGTGGACATTCAGCCTTCTCAAGTGTAGTGAGTCCGCCATATCACACACTTGAGTCATTCTTAATATTTCTTTTTGTCTTTTTAATCAGGTAAGTACATCAGTGTGGGGGATTAGCCCACAGATGAGGGTTCAAGTTGGTCATTCAACTTAAGGATTCTGGGAACAAAACCCAGAGAGTTGGGGTCTTTTCGCCAATGTCACACATAATTAAACTTGCACCTTTCCAAGATTCACA